>APFE031685860.1:2187-126676 GCA_000404065.3 Pinus taeda
ACCCAGAACTACTCAAGCGTTGAGGACAACACCTTTTTGAAGGAGAGGGGCATGTTACGTCCCTATAATACTAGTGATTCCCCCATTACTATTGTCATTGTATCCCTTATTGTTATTATTGTGCCCCTATTGTCCCCATATTATTATTACTGTGCCACATAGAATCCCACTATTGTTATTTTGGTGCCTTTATATTATTATTGTTAGGTTGGCTTGGTTATATTGTGACCCCTTAGACTCCTATATATAGAAAGGAGGTTTTTTCATTTGTATCATCTAAGAATTGTTCATTTGTGTAATGTAAAGGAGTTTTCCCCCTTGAAGAGGCTGAATTCTAAGACGTTGATCTATATTTTTATCTTTTTGTGAGGTGATTTTCTAATAATAGGTTACTTGTTGATATGTTCAGACAATTTTCAGCACAATCATGGAGGTCAAACGCACAGCACCATGGGCACTGCGCTATTTTTTAAGGCATCCAATGAGGAAAAGGTCAGCATTTTTGGGTTTCTAGTTATGAGTACATACACCCTATACTTTTCTAAGGATTTACAGGAGAACTAGTTGGTTAAAAAGGCCAAAAACCCTAAAAAAAATGACCTTTCTGCCCTCTTTTTGGCCTAGGCCTTGCGTGCTAAGAAGTGTTGGGAGAATTGTTTTTTGACTAGGTAAATGACATCCAAATTCCGAAATTCAAGTTGTTCTAGAACGTAGATAGGTAGATCCTTCCAACAAGCTATTTTGGGCCCCATTTGGACATCGGGAAGGCCTCCAAAGGTGTAGCTAAAGTTGAAGGGCGTGCCTGGCATTGGCGTTGCGCGCCTAGCATTGGTGCTGCGCGTTTGACAAATTGTCCAATTTTTCGCTGTTTTGTCCGAGTTTTCACTTTCACCTTGGCAAATCATGATTTTATCCTTGTCATTGATCAATTGAATGTAATTATGATGCTTCTAGAGCTTACTAGGGTAGATTCATCAGCTAAAACAAGTTCATGAGGTGTAATGTATAAGTTTGTTTGGGTTAGGGATGAGTCACTTTGACCACCCTATTTTCTTGTTTGCAGTTCAGATCTTGTTATAAATAGCTCCTCTTCTCATTCATTCAACCCCTTGAGCTTAGGATGAGTTGTTTTGGGGTCTATATGATGCTTTTCCTCAGTCATTGTGTGGGTTGGACTCAGTTGGATGTGTATGCCTTGAGTGGACATCATTTTTCATCAGTTTTAGCAGGAGATTAATGAAAATTTGCAGCTATTTCTTTAGGATCCATGTGGTATGATGATCAGTTGAGTTTTTATTATGTTTTCATGTCTTAAAATTTATTGTTGACTCCATCTCATCATTTCATACTCTTTAAGTGGATGTTTTCAAGTTGATAGGCAGAACCCATAATATTTATGCTCTGTTTTAGGAAATATTCACAGTCTATGTTTTCTTCAGTTTAGGAAGAATCCATGTTGCTTACATGCTCTTTCTAGCTCCTCACTTGTATTTTCACCTCATCCATAACACCCTAAGTTTCTGAGCCTTCTGCCTACCTTGCCCCATCGAAAACACTACAATTTTGACCTAATTTCATTGCCCTAAATGTTTGGCTCTTCCTGATCTAGCAAAGCCCTTCAAAAATTGAATAAAACCTTGTGCTACTATACCTAGCCTAATATCATCTTCTTGATCTAGTCATATTGGCTGAGATCCTTATGAAGAGAGCCCTCTCCTGGCCTAGTAGGGCTAGCTACTTGGCTAAGCATGGTTTGTGGTTACCCTGGCATTTCCTTCCTTTAGCCTGAGGTTTAATCCAAGTGCTAATAGAAGAAAAATAGTTGATAGAGTTTAAGGAGTAAAGGGCCTATATCTGAATGGAAATTGACTACACAAAAATTGAAGGATTAATTGTTGAGAAGAAGCCCGCCACCTGACAATCCTCCTCAGAATTCGTTGTGTAAGCCTAGAGAGGTAGTTGTGTCCAAGAATACTTCCTCGAGTAACATGAGTAATTATATCACTTTGGAAACATCGAATAAATCCACCCCTCCAGACACTGCAACATTGCCTACTATAGGTGAAACAATTGATTATAACATTATGGAAGATATGACGAAGATGAAAGCCAACATTTCCTTCTATTAGATCACAAGTATCATAGGCTAGTGTGAAGTTATTATCCGAACCTTTTCATAACCTTTGAAAGGTGATAAATCTTCCTCCCCTCAAAACCTTATAGGAAACTCTTCTAGTCCCCTTGAATATGTAGTAAATTATTTAACATTAGAAGTTACCACTCTTTGACTGCTGCTTTTATTCATATTTGAAAATTTTAACTAGAATGTCCATAATTACTTAGTTGACTCTTGTGCATCTGCAAACATCATGTTGTTATCTATATCAATGAAAATAAATGAAAAATAGAACAAAATAGATGCAAAAATTATTCAGTTGGACAAGTCTATTTTTCTAGCTATTGTTGAGCTTAAGAATGTGCTTATCAAATTATCAAAATATGATTGAGTTCACCAATGTATAAATATTATAATTATGGACATACGAGAAGACTATGGTGTATTTATTTGTAGAGATCAGTCTAGAAAAATACATGGATATTTTGCTATATAGAAATCACATTTGTGGCTTGCATATAAGGGTAGGAATAATCAAATTCGAGTGAAAAGTGAGCCATACATGAAACAAAACTTGACACCACTAGAGAGCCACAACGAGCTTCTTTCTTTCACTGATTTTATTTTTGGGCATTATTTTCTTGAAATGACCCCGGTTGTTACTAGGCACAACCATCACCCACTCCACCAAACACATAGCTGGAGCTCCTTTCTTGTTCTCCAGTTGTTGCAAATTACACATGTAATATAGATGCACATAATAATAGCAGTAAGAGTAATAGTTGTATAGGAAGTATCTTAGTACCTCATAATGTTTGGACTTTGTATTTTGATGGTTCAATGATGTAGGATAGTTCGGGAGTAGGTTTTGTTCTTACAGACCCATCTAATAAGAATCATATCCTTTCATGTAATCTGGAGTTAGAGTGTACCAATAATACTGTTGAATATGAAGCGATGACACTCAGATTAAAGAAAGATATTGACCTCAAGGTAGAAATTATAAAGGTAATTGGTGACTCATAGGTGGTTACTTGTGAGGTATGAGATGCTATACATTGTGTTTCACCACATGTTAAAAACTACTAGCGAAAAGTATGGCATTTGATGAATCATTTCAAAGATTTCAATATTGCTTTTGTTCATACAATTAGAAATGTTGCAGTAGTTGAATTAGAAAATGCAACTGCTAGGATGGCACCATTGAAAGGTGGCTTTTCTATGGAAATTATATATAAACCATTTGTGCAAGAAAATTTCACCAAATTACACATTTTCAACGAGGACGAATACATACTACACTTTATGGATAATTTTGATCTATTCAAATATGTTTCCAGAGAGGAGGACGAGCACGACTAGGATCTACTGGAGGTGTGTAATGCAATGAAAGGAAACACTATTCCTAAACATGTGGTTTCCCTAGAGAAATTATATGACCTATAGAACCGATTAAGATGGTCAACCAACACAAAGACTCAGAGTTAAAAGTTAGCATTATAAACAAGTCAATTTGGGAACTCCTGAAGATCTGAAGTAGGCAAACCTCGATACTTTTTTTTCTCCATATGAACTACATGAATTTATCCACTTTTTTTAAGGTTTTTATACGTCATTTGATTCCCTAAATTTAGAATTATCAATCCAGAGTCATAAGCTTCGAGTTACATGGAATTGCAGTTCTTATCTAAATTGATTTTCCTATGCTTTATTAGTACGAATTTAAGTATCAAATAACCAAATTTTGTTACTAATTTAAAATCATTACACTAAAGTTTTCCTAAGTCAAGAAACCTACTATACTCCTTAATTTCACACACACAATTCTAATTTATAATTCATATTTAATGGATATGCAACTAATCAAAAATTATTTCAAAAATAATCTCCATAATCATCGTTAACCATTCTCACAATCCAATTTAACAATTTGTTCTACTCATAAATCTTTACACAAAGCTAACCTCAGGGTCAAGCTAGAAATCTAAAATTAAACCCAACAATGATATTAAACTTCAAAATCATTCACACAACTTCCTATTTTGATAAATCCATTCAAAACTAACTGTTTAATTAAATGAATAACACTCAACTTCCTAATTTCCACGAGTAAGTGGCACACTATTTCCAAATAAAATTACTAGCACATTATTCCCTAGTGAGATGATTGGCACACTATTCCTAATTATATTCATGACAATTCAAACGTATTGAACATAAACTACAAGGATTTCTTAAAAAAAGTTATAGATCCACAGATAATCAAGGTATTTCATCTTAATCATAGTGTTAGTGTCAGTATCTATATACTTCCATCAGGGATCAAAATTTTCTCTTTGCATTTTCATTTTAGGGGTCCCATACTGAAATTTTTACATCATTTCATTAGTTCATGTCAAACTGATCCACTGATGGTTGTCTTCTCTTCAACAAATCTAATTTCTCCCTCATAGAGTATACTTGCTAACCCTTCTTTAGGTTGTCTTCAGTTATGGTTTCATGGTCAATTTGCAATCATTCTTTCAATAGGTCATAGGGCATGTTTTCAATAGGTCTTAGGGTTTCATTACCAAGGTCAAAAGCATGATTTAAAAGTGTAAATAAAGTGTAGCAAGGGTATGAGGATGATAAATAAGTCAAGCTTGATGGCTTGTAGGTCATAGTCACTATATAATTATCTTTTAAACCAATGTAATCTTCACCTCAAAAACATGTTTTTGAGGTGAAAACGAAGTATTTTTAGTTAATTTGTATTTCTTATGTAATTTTAAGTCACTTTATGTAATAAATGATACCGGCTACACCAAAGAATCACTCCTTACTGCAAGACAAAGAAACACTGCAAAAATCAGTTCAAGTTGAGCATTATCCACCTGAAAAGAAGCAAAGATGAGAAGGCATTAAAAACAGAGTTTTGAAGAAGGTCAAGAAGCATTGGAAAGTGGGTTTTTCAAGTGAAAAATCAAAATTTACTCCTATATAAGGTCTCACATTTCATTTTCAAGCTCATCATTCTCATTTGGCAATCAAGGAGTCAAAAAGTGAGGAGAAGAGGAAAGGTTGAGTGAGTTTTGGGCAATGAAGAAGTGGCACTATGCTTCTAGAGGGTGGCGCTGTGCGTTTGGAGCAGTGGTGAAGTGGCACTGCGCTTCTATAGTCTGGCGCTGCACATTTCAGGTAGGAGGGTTGGCGCTGCATGTTGAGAGCTCAGCGCTACATGTATGGGCTCAGCGCTGCATGTCTGGAGATTTCCACAGTGTAAATTTACACTACACTGTGCTTCTGGAGGTGGCACTAAATGTCTGTGGGTTGGTGCTGTGCGTTGAGCAGAAGGGCGAGAAAGGCCTCAAACTTCAGAAAAAACTTCAAGATTTCCCTCCTTCGCTTCCTACAAGTAATTTGTCCTCCCATACTACATTGTCAGTTTGAAATCAAACTTTTAAGCATAATTCCCCATGGTAAATGAGAAACCCTAAATTTTCCCCTAGTTATGCCTAAAACCATAAATTGTATTATCCCTCTTATCACCTATCACTAAAACTCTAAACTTTTTCCCTATATCATTCCATAACATCCACATCCCTTTATCCCTCTTCCCAAACAACAATATCTCAAACAATCCAAGCCCTCCCTCTCATTTTTATGGCTCATACCCTCTCCTTCATTTTCTAAGCTCACCAAAATGCTCCATAAGGTCATCTCCCATCCCCTCACTCCTAAATCACTCTTACTCATTCCCTTTATCCCTTTTCTTGGAGTGTATAGCCTTAAACCTTGCAAACATGGACAAAGAAGATAGAGATGATGAGGAGGAGGAAAACACTGGCAGTGACAGTTCAATAGATAGACCTAGGCATCAGAGAAAACCACACAAGGGAGGTAGAATTATCAGGGAGGAGTCATCAAACCTTAGAGAATTGCAAGCCTCTCAGTTGGCTATCACTTGTTTTAGACATCTTGGGTGCTATGAGTTCTATGAGAAATTAGAGAGATTTCAACACCACCCTGAGCTCACCAGACTTTTTGTAGCCCATCTTTAGGACAACAAGGTGACTCATGCTGGGGTAACATTTACAACTTCACCCTCCATCATTGCAGATGCAACCAGGATTCCGAATGTAGGGGAGAAGTGGTACGAGGCACAGGACTTGGATGAACACAATTATGAGCCTTATATAAAACCCAGGTACAGAAATGAGGCAAAAAGACTTTTTCCTTTCAGATTCCTTAAGGACAAGTATGCCCCACAATGAAAATCATCATGAAATATTTTACTTGTGAGGGTAGATTTTCCAGGTTGTACACCTATCAAATCAGCCTTCTCACGCATTTTACAAGGGCAAGGATGTTAAACCTCCCTTATTTCTTGTTCAAGAATATTGAGAAGATGGCCCATTTTGTGCAGAAGAAGCCATACCCTTAGCAGATGAGCAATATCTATCATTATTCCATGATCAAGATGATTGTACTTCATCATCTTAGCCTCCTCAACATCTCTTGGGAGACATTTATTGCTCATTAGATATTCAAGGGTCCTCAAGCTCCTCCACCAGTGTCTTAAGAAGCAGGGGGACCTTCAAGCGGTGCTCAAGTTAAAACAGATGAGGAGGCCAAAGAGACTAGAGCTATTAAGGTGCCCAGGACTTACATGACATATCAGAAGGGCACAAGGAGATTTTTGTTGCTGATAGGCAAGTGTTTGCTCCAAGGGATGTGGAAGGTACCTTGCCTTCTTCATCAACACATAGGCAAATTCTTGCTCCACAGGATGTGGAAGGGGCTTTGCCTTCTTCATCAATAGAGTAGGTACAGCTGCAGCAACTACATAAGGTGAAGGAAAAGATGCTGGAGGAAAGTTTTGATGATGAGGAGGAAGAGAGGGATTTTGATTTGATATAGCATCGTGAGATAGAGCAATATTATACTCATCATGGCATGGAAATAATTGACTTAGAGGCTTAGGATGAAGAAACAATAAAGCATATTATTAGACAGGAAAAGGAGGCTCAAGTCCAAGCTTTGATAGACAATTTGGAGAGGGCCACATATGTCATCACATATTTGGAACAAGAGAACAAGCAGTTGAGTGACAAGAAGGTCCTCATGGAGCTGGAACATCTCAAGGTAAAACGACAAATTGACAAAGAGGCACAGGTCACTTTGACTCCTATTGAGAAGGAAATTAAAGATGATAGAGAGACTTAGCTTGAGAGAGTCAATTTTCACCTAGAGAAGTTGTTGCAGAAGGCCAATAGGGACAACCAAAAGACTGGACACATGGCCTACCATTACAGGACTCGAAAAAAAATTTGCAACATGAGGGTCAAAAAGATGAAAGCTAGGCTAAGGCAGGCTCTAAAAGGAAAAAAGAAGGAGGATAGGCTTAGGTTGCTTACTGAAGCTTCCTTAGCTCATCAGGATACTTGATGATGGTGCTTCTCACCAATTTTGGTCAAGTTTGGGAGAGTTTTTTTCATTTGCAAAATTTGAAATTTTACACACAGAACATTTGCCTCAACGCGCAGCACCACCGACGTTGCGCTTTTCCTAGGGGCACCGAATGCACAAATGGTTTGAATTTTTGGATTCAAAGTGACGAGTACATGCACCCTATGGATTTTAAAATTTTTTGGGGCAGAACTGGTCCACCAAAAGGTCAAAAAACACCCTAAAAATGACAATTTTGCCACTTTTTTGACACATAGAAGCAATCTTGGGAGAAACAAGTTTTGAGGGGTTAAATGAGCTTCAAATGAAGAAATTCTAGGTGTTTTGGAAATTTGACTTGAAGAAATTTCCAATGAGCTATCATGAGCTCAATTTGGATGCCGAGAAGGGCTCCAAAAGGGACCTGAAAGAGGCATTGCGCATAGGGAAAATTTGCACAGGATGGCTATTTTTCCATTTTTTTTACTGTGTTCATCGATTTTCTCTCATGGAGGATGTTTTACCATTGTAAATGATGAATTTTCATGTAAATATGATGGATAATTAGTAGTAGAGATTAGATTCATTGCATTAAAAGTCAATTTGAGCTCAAATGAATTAGTTTTTCACTTTTAGAGGCAAGTTGTTAAGATGCCTATATTCCTATTTCTTGTTCAGTGTTGGTTAGGTTAGCTCCTCATCTTAGGGATTCGACCCATGAAGATGGGAGGAGGTTGAAACAAATACTATATTATCTTCTTTTTTTCTCATTGTAGAGGGTTGGACTCAACTAGATGCTCAGGCCTTGATTGTACATCATTTTGTAGCAATTTAGCAGGAGATTAATAAGAATTGTAGCTATTTTTATGGGATCCATGTGGTATGGAGTTTTTGTACAGTTTCTTCTCTTCTGATCATATGTTATTATGTTTTGTGTATTTCAATAATCATTTCATTGCTTCTAAGTGAATGCTTTCAAGTTGATAGGCATAATTCATTAGATCACTGCTCTGCTTTGGGAAAATATTCACCATTATATGTTTTCTATAGTTTGGGAAGGATCCATGATAGTCACAAGTTCTTCCTAGCCTCTCACCAGTCTTAAACACCTCACCCATCAAACCCTAGAGTTCTAAATCTTATGCCTATATTTCGTCATTGAACACCCTACAATTTTGACCTAATTCCCTAGACCTAAACTGTCCAGCTCCTCTTCATCCAACAAAACCGCTTCGAAATCCAATCAAAACATTGTGCTTCTATACCTAGCCGAAAATTCTTTTCTTGATCTAGTCATCTTGGCTAAGATCCTTACAGAGAGAGCCCTCTCCCGGCCTAGTAGGACTAGCTACTTGGCTAAGTGTGGTTTGTGGTTACCCTGGCATTTCCTTCCTTCAGCAAGAGGTTCAATCCAGGCGATAACACATAGGATTCATTTTAAGACTATGGGAAAATCATTCATCAGAAATCTATTATAAGTCGGAGTCTACTTTTTCAAATTTATCAATATTTGAGATCAATAGAGAAGAAACCTATGAATTCAAATAATTCATATGGAAATGATTTACAGACTTGGATAATTCGAAGCAAGCATCTAACTAGCTATCATAAATTCATATCAATGATAGATTTCAAATGTGATTCAATTACAGTCCTAAGTACAAAAAATATAAAAATTTCTAAATAAAGAAGCAGTGACTTTTAGTACATTATTGCTAAAGAGAATTTGAAAACACACTTTCTACCTAACCAAAATTGATACAAACTTTGGGTGAGTTATATGATGGACCCTTTCCACGATGTGAGATAAGCTAATGTAACTCAATAACTCATAGATTAAAAGGACATGAATCCACGAATATAAAATCAGAGATCAATTATATATTAAGTCCTTCAATAAAAGATAAATCCAAGCTTTCCAAACTTAATAAAACAATGTCATATGGTGCTTCAGCAACGATCTGCTGACCACTAGTTCATTTCATGTCACCTCTCATACTAATGCTAGGAATTCTTAAAGATTTTATGGCCTTAATATTGTTACAAATAAATAACTTATAAAAGTAAATACATGTGTGATCTAAGATTAATTGAGCTAAGCCAAATTCCAAAGATCACTCATTCATTTTGTATATGCACTGTTCCATCTGTGACACTATTTTGAGGTTGAAGAAGTTAACACCATGCTCATGAAAAGAAGAAGCTATCTTTGGGATGCCAATGGTTGACTAGTACCAAACCTTGAGTAGAGTACCAAATAGAGAACGAAACTAAGTACTAAATGGTTGTTTGATATGTTTCATTAGCTAGATGTTGGGTCACTGATGACCTATCAATGTATGAAATTTGCAATCCTATGTTTTAGAACCCTATTAATAAGTTATTCAATAGTGAGTAAAAAACATAAATGTGTTTATTAATATACTTAGACTAAACAAAGGTATGTAAGAACAATATTTATTATGATTCCTACCCCCATCATCAGATAACAAAGTTTAGCCAATATAGAGTGGTTTCTAGGTGTCAAAACAGGTAAAATATGATAGGTTTTAGTGGAAATAGTAGAATAGGGTATCAAAAGGATAACGGAAGTATGGCCCAACATCACCCCATGCCAGTGGGAATGCATGCCCTCATGTAACTGTCCTCCTCCAAATTGACCAGTCATCAAAATTGGGCCATCACTATTTCCAGATTCCCGCCGCACTGTCTAAAACTTCCAAAGCATGATTTTTCTACATTCATTGTCGCAAAAAATTTGGGCTCATTCATGAACAATAATTATTTTAATGGGTTTTAGTTTTCTCAACTTCTAACTAAGAAGTCATTTATTTTTTAGGACTATGCATCGTTCTTGGATACCAAAACTAGATTCTAGTTTCTATACATCTCATTTTCTTTCCAAACATGATGAAACAAATTATTGTACTTATGAGACCTTTCTTTGAGTTTCATATTTTTCATATGCAAATTTTTTACTTGTAGTTCCAAGTCTTTTTCATCATGAATAGAGGTTTCTTCAGTAGGTAGGGTTTTCTCCTACGAACTACTCTCTTTTTGAGTGGATATTTTATGTGTTTGGATTACCATATTTTTAGCTACTTATTTCCTTATTTTTGGTTCCATATCCATCTGGTTATGTTGTGGAGAATAAGTTAAAATATCTTGGAAATTGTCAATCGACCCTTCCTCTTGAAGCAATTTTGTCTCCACTTTCTCTGTTTCTTCCAATACCATAGAGGGGATTTCCACTTATAGTTCTCAAGAAGACAAAATAGTGATAGGCTCGAGTGTCTAGGTATGTGAAGGTGGATATATATGCCAAGTCATAATCCTGTTATTCCACTAACCCTATGGTGCACTTGAAGTTTCATATCCTTTTTGGGTTTCTTCCTGTTGTGGAGTCGGTTCTAGTTTCACTTCCTCCTTTTCTCGGAAGAGCTTCCGATTCCCTTTCCTAGGATTCATTTTGGATTTTTCAAGTCATTCTTCTACTGGATATATGACTGGCTTGATAACCTCCACCTGTGGTTTCTTTTTCTTACTCTTCTCGGGTTTTTTGGCTACTCTACCTTTGGTCGCAATGTCCTTCTTCTGTTCACTATCTTCTTTACCTCTCTTTCCATTTAAGGTTAGGGATCCTTTCTTTATATAAGATCTAGGGTTTGTAAATCCATGATTTTCGAGGGGATTCACCAATCTTCCCACCACTTTTTCCGATATAGGGGTTCTATCAAATCCCTTCTTGTGTTTGAAAATAGATTTAGGAGGGGCCTCAGTCTCTTGGTCCAACTTCTTGGAACGAGGTTTGATAATTAGTTGTCGACATTTGATTTTCTTTTCCTACTCAGGAAAATTCTCAATCAAAAATTATTTCGATGTAGTTTTCCATTGACCTAGTCTATAAACAACCAGTATTTTTATAAAACTATGATGATCTAGACTACTTTCAACATTTTTAACAGTAGATTGAACACCTCGGGAAACTTTGATGAAGGAAAAATAGAAAATTAACCTCACGCTCATATGTGAAATGTAGGAGAGGCCTAATGTGGTAGAGAAAGGCAGATGCGTACCTTCCCTCATATGTGAGAAACCTTTGTAGTGTAGTAGGAAGTGGCCACCACTCCCCTTCTATACAACTCCTCAGAACCTGATTTGAAAATCACTCTTGAATGACCTCAGTTAAATAATTATTGAATGAAGGTATTACAGGCTCATGTGCTGGTGTGTGTCTATGTTATTTTAGGTAATGGATCGATCAAATTGCAAAATACACAGACACTAGAAATATTGAAAGCAATAAGAGAAACATAGTAAGCAAACACAAGAACACAACAATTAATAAGGAGTTCACCCTATCCTCGAGGGCTACATCTCTGGTCTGACTTTCAGTGGTGGCCTTCTTTTATTGTGTCTTTAAAGCAGAGATTTACAATGAGGAGCTCAATTTGAGTCTCCTAAAACAGAATAATGTTTGGTAGGGTGGTTCTTGGATCCCCCCAAGCCACTAGAGTACATAGACTCTTTTCCTTACCATAACTTGTCCTCTCTGGCCTTTAATGGAAGGAGACCGATGGGGTGCTCAATTCCTGACAGATCCTCTAAGGGATTGCTTGAACCTCTCAAGCTTGCTGTCTTCTCGATGATGCCTTTGGTCAGCTCGACTCTATCTTATTTTTGCTTCTTGCTTCATTGTCTTTTCTTTGATCTCGCTCTCTCTATCTTTGTCTCTTTTCTATGTGTTCTATTATGTGTATGTTCATGGCTTAAATAAAATTTGTCCCTGAATATTCGCTTCCTCTTCCACCCCCGTTGGATCACCTACTACTGCTCACTTGGAGTTCCCTATATCTACGTCATAGTCAATAGCTCACAGGGAGTGGCCACTTGTCCTATTGTGAACTGCGCCAGCTATTCCTCGTCAGTTTGGTTTTCCAGTTACACTGTGGAATGACTCGTCCACTATCTCAGCGGTCAAATCGGACGTCAAACTTCTTTCTACCATGGCTTAATCCTCTATCAAATCTGGTTCCTCCATCGGGTAGAATTTCTGCCATTAGATCTGGAGCCCCCAGATCTGACGTTATTCACTCATTTCACGTGGTTGAATTGCTCGACCATTAGCCTGTGACGAGTTGTGGTTTTCTCTCTCATCTGCTTGCCACACGTCGGGTGTTGAATGGAATCACTCGTTTTTATGCAAATCCGCTTACTGCCCAAGGGTGCCCCCGATATACTATTGGTTTTCGAGCATGGGACCCGCCTTTTGCCTTAGCACTTTCCCCACGATTTTCCTGGCTTCCACACGACCAAGCACTTTGGGGCTTTTCCTTCTCGAGGAGATTTTCCTAGCGATGCGCGATTAGCGCTAAGCCCTAATCGCGCATAAGAAATGCCCTCTGTCTCCCAATCCAGGCTTCCCAACGGCTAGTTTTACATTCTCTGAGGTCTGCATGGGCCTCGGTCAGCACGCTTTGACCAAGTTCCTCATCGTTCCTCACTGGTTGCAAACTACCACTATCCATAGGTCTTCCTGATCGCTTTGTGCTTTTAAATTCGAAGTTTTTGTCCTGATTTGATATAGTCATGTGTCGAGTAGTAAAAAGGGTCTTTTTCACCTCTATTTACCCTACATTAATTGTCAATCCAGGAACGATTTGTTATTTCAATGAGTCTACTCAATTTGAGGCGGTCATTTGTCAGAGTAATGCTAGTAGTATAGTGCTCTCAATACAAGAATAAATGGATCCTTGGAATGAAATCTATTTGCAAGAAAAAAACCTAGGACTCAAACCATGTGTTCAGAAAGTTTCAACAATTTATCAGTCAAGGGTATGGTAACAGTAACTCTTCCCTCTGTAAACTGATGCAATAAAAAAGGCACTCAAAGGAAGGATCATCAAACTGGGAACTTAGACAGTGTATGTCGATGTTCACTACAGTCTCAGACATTTTGCACATCGAAGCAATGATAATCTTCAAATGGCAGGAAATAGAACAAAAACTATCTCTATTTAATAGGATTGAACAACAAATCCTTAATCTACGGAAATGAATGCAACAATAATTATAATCTACAGGAATTAAGTAACAGCTTTCGGATTGAACAGACAACATAAATGGAACAACAGACTATTAGAAATAAAGTGTAGAACAACAACTCAGATCTAAACATATAACAACCCAAGTTAAACACGCGATACACTTCACATCAAAAGGAACAGTAATCTTAGCTTTGATACAATATGCATGAATCACAACTATAAAGTAACAACAATTAAAACAGAACAACAGTTGTAATGAAACAACAATTCCGAATGAGCAACAGTCACAATTTAAGAATAAATCATACAATAGTACCGATTTAGGAACATATAGCACAATTGAACTGTAATCAAACAACAATCTGTAAGGAACAACAGTGTTATATCAAAAAGGAACAACAATGTGATACAAAGTTAGGATGATAACATAGCATTCCTTTTGCAGATAACAATAGTATTTAGTCAAATAGATATATAAGAGAGCTGATATGTAAAATAGTAAAGCACATCAGATTACTGAACAAAGTAAAGGAAAGAAATCAAACCACACATGACTCAGAAATATAATACAGGAGCGAGTTATCCACCAGGGTCGGGCCCTTAGCCTCCAGGGACTCACTACTTAAGGCTACTCTAGAATCAACGATAGAACAATAACCAGGTTTTTATTTTAAAACATTAAACAGAGTTACAATGAATCGCTCTTCAAAGAGAGTCGATGATCAAAGTTCAGGTATCATGGAAAATTTCATAAAAAATAACAATAGTTCTTCCCCTTCCCAAGCTAATAGTGCTACCCGTTTTTATAATAGCCATACGGTGATATCAACAATATAGAGGATTGTTAAGATAGCGATCTCGAGGGATCAAAGGATCTCGAGGGATTCGTCAAGCTGTTAATTTGTAGTTATCCTTTTGTTCTTTTGCGCCAATTGGAGATCTCCTTTACCTTTTTCTGGCTGTTATGCTCCAATTTGGATCGCCTTTTTTGAATGCGGTTCCCTGTCAAAGGGACAACAGTTAACTTGGTCTTGTTCTTTCCTTTGAGATGACGGTCTTCTGTTTTCTCCTCTTTCTGCATAGAAAAGGGTAATTATTAGTTATTTTATATTACATATAAATCTTCTAGATTTTATCATATTCTTTTGTCATATGCCTAGCTGATGATGTGAAAAGGTTTTGAGTTTTGAAGAAAAGATAACAAAGTAAATGAAAATAACATACCTTCTCCAGTGCCCAACACACCCCCCTACTTACCCTTTTTCATGCCCTTATGAAAACATTGTAGTTGATATGCAAGGTAGTGAGAGAGTAGGCTAGAGAAAAGATCTCATGAGGAGGTCTACAGCCATGATGCCTAGCTAGGTGCTCAAAAAGATGTCCTATCTGGCCCTCAGGCATTTCGTATAAGGCTTGGTATCCTAGTGCAAGATGCCAAATGACCAAACTTCGGAACCTACAACCTAACCAAGATGGCCCTTCCCTCAAAATAAGATCACCATAGAGGCTCAAGCGATCAGCAGCTAACTTAAAATTCTCATAATTAAACGGTTCCCTGAGTTGGATATTCAGATTAGAAGTCTGATATCGAAATTTAGCAGCTGCAATGTCAAGGTCTTTGATAGTAAAAAAGTATTCTATCCCTTGGCGATTCATTGTTGTATGAATGGGTCCTAATGCTTCAATCACGCCCGGAGTCCTCATGAGGTTCCTATGTTTATTCCATAACTGCAATAGATCTCTAAGCTCAGCTCTTCCCCATAAGTCTAATCCATTTTCTTGTCTTTGGAAGGCATTACAGGCTTTAGGCCATTTTATTTTATTAACTCCAAATGAAATAAATGATTGCAGTTGGATATCCCCAATGAAAGGGCTAGGATTCTACTCTATTTCTTGATCTAACACAAGGTTGTGCAAATAGAACTCACATAATAATGTCTGAACCTTTACCCCATAGTGTTTACAACAATTTATGAAATCATCAATAGTGTTAATTTGTATAGGGGCTCCTGCTTTGACAACCTTAATTTTCAGTTGCAAATATCTTTCCATTAACAACAAAGCATAATTCTTAGCAGGCGCTCTACATGCTAGGACGTTAGTGTATAAAGAGCATAAGGTATCCATTTGTTTGATAACTACATCTAACCTATGAGTTACCTTTATGACTCTTTCTTCTTCCTTTCGCCATCCTTCAAAAGCCTGGCTTTCGGATAAATTGACATTCCTTAGTTGTTGTTGTAATTCTTCATACCTTTCTTGAGAGGCAGTTTGTTTTGTAAGTTTTTCTACTGCCTACTGAACTTGCATCAGACCCTCTCGTAGGGTTACTATCCTCGAGTCACTATCCCACATAGTAGTTGTAAGCGGGAGATTCACTTGAATCTTCTTATTGCGTCGTTCCATAGTCATGGTTTGAATTTCCTCATAGGACTGTGCCTCTGTCTGAATTTCTTTGTCACAGGCCATTATGTCATTTGTTTGAATTTCGAGATGGGTAACAGCCGAATGCCGTTCCTTTTTATTTTGAACAGCAGGTTGGACCTGAGTCCTCTTAACCTTTTTTCTAAGGGGTTTCGCTCGAGTGGTTGCATGCCTTCCCACCGAGGTCCTTTTTACTCTCTTCCCCATCTTCAGAATCCTGATTTGTTTTTGAAGTCGCACAATTACTTTAAGCAGTATTTGTTGTTCCTTTCATAATCTTTTGATTTCCTCCGTTTTACTGGAAGGAACAGCCATTCGCGTAATTGAGCCTGGACATTCTTCTTGACTAATTTCTTGATTTTTCTCCTGTGGTGATTCCTCACTATTCCGCTTATCAGGTTGTTCGGGGGTAGAAACCCTAGCTTGCTCTGCAATCCCCTGGTAACTTCTTCTTCCCCCCTCTCTTCCTCATCAAATTCTTTCGGTGTATTTTGGCTTGGAAAAATTTGTTCCTCTTCTTCATCTTCATCATTTTTCTCTCCAGATGCACTTTCATCATGGCTGGAGTGATTATCTTCTTCTTCTTCCTCATCGCATAACTTTTTAGATGCACTCTTATCACGAATAGAGTGTTCTTGTGGCTCTTCCTGAGTGTGGAGTTTTAGTGGGCTGAGAGACTGAGTACATTCTCCCATGTTGGCCAAAATCTGGGCCAATTCATCCTCTTGCAGTGTATTTTGCAACGGTCTTTCCTCACATTGCTCTGTTTCTTCTTCAGCCCAACTAGATTGTTCAGTCTCTCCCTTGGTTTCTCCCTCATCATTCAATTCTCTTTCGTCCTCTCCTCCTTCCAATTGCAGGGGTTGCTCATCCCCTGAATCAACTACTTCCACGAGTTGACTGATGTTTCCTTGGGAATTTCCCTGTGTCCCTCTTATCCATGCTAATCTGATGGATTTCCTTCATTTCAATGGTATATTTGATGTACTTGTAGCATGCTTTCATTTGGGGGCTGGCAAAGCCAGTCCCCCGTCTATTGTAAAAATTAGTTCTTCCTAGTTGCTCTGTTGCTGAGAAAGATTGTAGCTAACTATCAATTGTATCAACCCGTGATGACTTACTACCAATTCTATGTGGCAAGATCTCTTCATGCTTCGGGCAACATCATGTAGTAAAGAATTTAAAAACGCAAGCAAATTCACAGTGCATCTTTGCTTTAATATAGCTAAGAGCTTAAGGTGGCGCGGTTTTACCACGTCTTTTCTGCCTTCACAAGTAATGTAATTATGAATGATCTTTGCCAATTCTGCTGATGATTCTCCCAAGGCTGCTGGTAGAACTCCCTTTCCACTTCAAGTCAGGTTTTGACCTTCATCTTGGAAGATTTTGATGGCGTCCCGCAGCCTTACTTTCTTCAAAGTCGACATAGATCTAGTGGTTGGCAGTCCTGAAACTTCTATGATTATGTCGTCGATGACTGCTATCTGTCTCCTTCTTACCATGGAGTGATATTCTTGTAGGTTCTACAAAAATTCAATTTCCACAGTCTCATTGGACTATTGCAGACGATTGAGATAAACTATCCATCCTACCCTTGTTAGAATTTCCCGTGGGGCATCAGAGACTGTCAACACTTGTGGTTCTCTATGAATTGATCTTCCTCCCATGCTTAGCAAACTGCAAAACACAAAGATAGCAATGGAACAGCAGGTTGTTGAAGCTCTTAGCAACCACAGAGAAAATGACAGAACAACAAGCTTGTTTAGAGTTCAAATTATTGCTAATTGTTGCAGAGCATAACATGGAAATAATTTTGAAACAACAAGCCATGCAAATTGGAAAATGATATACCATTAAGCCTTGCTATTCCCAAGTAAAAGTTCTCCAAATGAAAAACTGACACGTATTCCAGTGAATTATGAGGTCACCTGCTCCACCCCTGCAATGTGATAGGCCGTCCTTGGTAGTCAAATGAGGGAGCGGCTTTCTGGATTGACACGATACAGAGTTGGAAAGGAGCAGTGTATACCAAGATGCCATGTTTACAAGAACACACGGATTGCCAAAATCAAGATGTATAATAGAATCACTTAATAAATAAGAGAATGCCATGATATGGTGCGAGATTTGGAGGGTAGGACAACTGACGTGCACAAAAGTTCAATGCAGTCATGATCAACTTTTTCTGTCATGATTGATTATAATAGATTTCATGTATTAGACGTTCAAAAGAATTATGTTCATAATATTATTTGACCCATTACAAAGGTAGAAGAAGGGATTCATAAGTGCTATTGGTGTATAAAGAATGAGACCTCAATACCATCAACAGAGCTTTATTTCCCACATGTGCCCATAACCTTGAAAGAGTTGTTTATTTCACCCATGGAACCATGATCCTTTGTGTATGCTCAGGAAAGTGCTGTGGAATGTCAAAATGGAGCCATTATGCTAGCCTGGTAACCAGATAAATCATAATGCCATTCACTAGGAAGGAGTGAAAGGTGGGCAGGTCAGCTTGTGATGAGACCTCTTGTTCCAAGGACTTTTTCTTTTTTTCTAATGTGCCTCTTGGATCATCTCCCTGGTGTGGTGGCCATAATGGGAATGCCACTTCACTTTCTTCCTTATGATCATGGTAGGCTGGCTCCCAGTGAGACCCCTTATCCTTCATTGACAAACCATGTTAGCAAATTATGTCAACATTTTACTTTTTTTTTTTCTTTTTATAAAGTACTTTTCCTTATTTATACACAAAGGGTGGTTCAGCACTCCTTAAGAGTGGGGATGGTGGAAAAAGTCTTAACATCTCAATAGAAAAATATGCCCTTCATTCTTATTCTTTAATAATGGTCAAAGAGGATTATGATATTTTAGAAGGAACCATCATGATAAAAGATAACCAACCATACCAGTATTAGTAGAACAGTGATAGCAAGATAATCAGTAGTTGTATCCTTTCCTTTTTTCTCTTATTAATTCAGAGAAAATTCTTGCAAAGATAGCCACTTTTTATGTAATTCGCTGATTTCAGCATCTTCTAGTTCTCATATTCATTGCATAAGTGTATAGTTGTGTTTCAAAAGTGCTCCGAATGATAAAACACATGAAAAGAAAAAGATAAAACAAGGGCTATATACAAAATTGCAAGCAAAAAAGGAAAGAAAAACACGAAACTGCTGTGCACTAAGAAAAATATCAGTAAAGAAAACAAGCGCAAGAAAAATGTAAAGAATGCTATATTTTTCGAAAAAAGAATAGGGAAAAATGCTAATATTGTTCCTCCATAAAAAGGAACAGCAGAAAACACAAGTGATGTTCCTCCATAAGAAGGAACAGTAGAAAAGAAAATCGTGTTGTGCAAAATAAAAATGTTGTTCCTTCGGGAAAAGGAACAGCAGGAAACAAGAATGTTGTTCCTTCAGAGAAAGGAATAGCAAAAACGAAAATGTGCTATTCCTTCAGAAAAAGGAACAACAAAAATGAAAATGCGTCGTTCTTTCAGAAAAAGGAACAGCAAAAATGAAAATGTGACGTTCCTTCGGGAAAAGGAACAACAAAAACAAAAATGTGTCGTTCCTTCGAAAAAAGGAACAACAGAAATGAAAATATTGTTCCTTCAGGAAAAGGAACAACAGAAAATGGAAAATGTTGTTCCTTTGCGAAAAGGAACAACAGAACACAAAAATGTTGTTCCTTTGGAAAAAGGAACAACAAAAGACGAAAAATGTCATTCCTTTTGGAAAAGGAACAACAAAACACAAAGAATGTTGTTCCTTTTCGAAAAGGAACAGTAGAACACGAAGAATGTTGTTCCTTTGGGAAAAGGAATAGCCAAAAAATGCAAGTGTTGTTCCTTTTGAAGAGGAACAACAAAACAGTGGAAATGCTATTCCTTCTAAAAGGAACAACAGAATGGTGACAATGTTGTTCCTTTCGAAAGGAACAAAAAAGTGCAGTAGTGTCGTTCCTTGAAAAAGGAATAGCAGAATGGTGAAAATGTTGTTCCTTTCGAAAGGAATAGCAAAGTGCAAATGTTATACACTGCAAGAATATATATAATATATATATATATATATATATATATATATATATATATATATACAAAACAAAGGAATTATGTACAGTGTGTAAGAGTAGTCGAATTACTTAACCAAAGGTGAGGAAGATTTCTCTTCCTCAACTAGAATCTGCATGTCGGAGTCTTCGTGGAGTTGCTGGTAGAAGGATTCCTGAGTAAGTCGTTTGCGGTATAATCAAAATCGGTGGCCGTTTGCCTTAAAGGTATGTCCGAATCGATCAATGGTGGTTAGAGTAATGGAACCAATATCATGTACCTTCTAGATTTCATATGGTCCCAACCAGTGAGTTTGAAGTTTCCTGGGAAAATCTTGGAACCTAGAGTCATATAGGAGCACCCAATCTCCTTCACGGAAGAATTTCTTTTCAATGAGGGCGTCATGACATTTGGCTCATTGTTGTTGGATTGACGTAGTATGTTGAAGGGCAGAGAGCCTGATTTAATCTAGCTCATTGATCTATCGCAATATATTAATCTGAGCCTCGTTTATATCCAGACCGACCTCTTGTGCTATTCGTAATGTCTGTATTTCAAATTCTGTCAAAAAGATGGGTTCCTTTCCAAATACTAGCTGGTATGGTGAATAACCGGTAGTACTTCTCCATGTTGTTTTGTATGCCCACAACGCTTCTGGCAATGTTGTAGCTGAATCACATCTTTGTGAGGCAATGGTTTTCGTCAGTATTGCTTCTATTATTTTGTTTGTGCTTTCCACTTAACCATTTGCCTGTGGGTGGTATGGAGTAGTAATTTTATGCTGAATATGATAGTTTTTTAGTGTGGCAGCAATTTTATTACCAGCAAACTGAGGTCCTCCATCCATAATTATATCTCTTGGGAGGCCATATCGTACAAATATGTGGAATAGGAACTAAATGACAGAATCCTCCGTAGCTCTCGGCAATGCCTCTACTTCAACCCATTTGGTGACATATTCTATTGCTACCAGAATGTATATTTTTTGATTTGATGATGGGTTAATTGGACCAAAAAAGTCAAGTGCCCATCGTTCAAATGGTCCAATAACTAGCTATGGGTTCAAGGGCATTTCATCAACCTGTCCAGGCTGTCCTGCTCTTTGGTAGCTGTCACAAGCTTAAATGAACTTCTTTGCATCTTTGAAGATCGTGGGCCAATAATAAATTGTTTGTAGCACTTTGTGGCCAGTTCTCCGATCTACGAAGTGTCCACCACATGGTCCATCGTGACAAGATTTCAATATGTCAAAAATTTCATCTTCATGGACACATCTCCTGATGTGCATATATGCCCCTGTATGAAACAGGTAGCCCACAATCCAAGAAAATTGAGTACTACACTGGACAATCTGTTTTCGTTCATTGGGGGTCAGATGTTTTGGTAGTTTTCCTACTGCTAAATAATTTGCAACATCAGCATACCAGGGTGTTTTAACAATAACAGCGAACAAATGTTCAACTGGAAATTGATCTTCGACCGCTGTTGCATCCACTGGTTTTGGTATTCGCGAGAGAAAATCAGCCTAATGATTTATTTTTCCTGGTCGGACCTTTATTGTGATATCGAATTCCTACAATAAAATCAGCCATCTTGTTACTCTACCATTTGTGATTGGTTTATTTGTTAAATATTTTATGGCAAAGTGATCTGTATATAAAATGACAGGATATCCAGTCATATAATGCCTAAATTTATTGATGGCATGTGTTACAACTAAAAATTCTTTTTTAGTCACAGTATAATTCAATTCAATAGGTGACAAATTTTTGCTAATATAATAAATTGCATATGGTTTTTTATCTTCTTCTTTCCCAAAGACTGCTCCAATAGCTTTGTCTGAAGCATTTGATGAAATTTAAAATGGCAGGTCCCAGTTTGGTCCTCGGAGTACTGGGGCTGTTGATACAAAGTTTTTCAGATTCTCAAAAGCACGATCACATTTTTCTGTCCAAATAAAGTCAACATTCCCTGTGAGTGCATATAAAGGTGCAACAATATGAGAAAAATCTTTATAAATCTTCTATAATAGCCAGAGAATCCAAGAAAACTGCGTACCTTTGTCTGAGTGGTAGGAGTGGACATTAACAAAATTATTTGAATTTTGGCTGGATCTACCTGTATTCTAGCTACTGAAATATAATGGCCTAGAATAAGTCCTTTAGTCATCATCATATAGCATTTTTTATGGCTTAGACAGAGCCTGGTGGCAATGCATCACTGCAACACTTTTTCTAGTGTGTCTAATGCTGGGTCAAAATCATCTCCGCATGGTGTAAAAGCATCCATATATACTTCAAGCCCTTCATTTCTAAAATCTAGAAAGATGTTGAGGATAGCCCCTTGAAATGTGGCCGGGGCATTGCATAGGCAAAGAGGTAAAACTCTGTAGGCAAATGTTGCCCAAGGACAGGTAAAAGTGGTCTTGTCTTGGTCTTCAGGGGCAATCTGAATCTGATTGCATCCAGTGAAGCCATCCAAGAAAGAAAAGAATTTCTTTCCTGCTAACATATCTAATACTTGGTGAATGAATGGAAGGGGAAAGTGGTCCTTTTGTGTTGCTTTATTTAGTTCTCTATAATCTATGCAAATCCTCCACTTTCCATTCTTCTTTGGTACCGCTACAAGCGGAAAGACCCATTTGCTATCGAAGATAGGGTAAATAAAGTTCACATATAAAAGTTTTTGAATTTCAGCTTTTACAATGTCTTTTAGGTGAGGGTTAAGTCTCCTTTGTGGTTGGCGAACAGGTCTTGCATCGTTTTCTATGTAAATGTGGTGTGTACATAACTGGGGATCAATTCCTTTCATGTCAGGATAGTCCCATGCAAATGCTTCTTTGTATTTTCTCAGTAGCTGGATTAGCTTGTGTTCTTGTTCTGGAGTTAGGTTGCCATTAATGTTCAAAGTTTTTCCTAGCTCAATTTCTATAGTTTTTCTATTTGATCCAAAAGTAGTAGGTATTCTTTGATCGTGAGTATCTTTGAGAGGATCTTCTTCTAATTCATTATCAAATGATGCTTCTATCATATGACAGTGCATGTGGGATCTAGATTTAGCCTGGCTAAGAATGTTGTTAGTGACATCATCCTCTGTTTGATATTGGAAATCGAGGGCATCTTCTATGGTTAATGGGGATCTAATATTTTCTGTGAGGTATAATACAGGATGTTTGTTAGTTTTCATTATTGTGACTCTTGGCTGGCCTGGAGTATACAAGGCTAGATTCTTGATATTAGCTCCTCTAGTTATGGTCATACTACCTTGTCAGCAACTAATATAAGTGTCAGTGGTTGCAAGCCAAGGTCTGCCTAAAATCAACAGATGTCCATCAAGTCGGTTTTTGGGATTTATTATCAGAAAGTCGGCAAGATACTCCCAGGAATCAACGGATACCATGACATCATGTAAGTGCCATCTGGCCTAACCACAGATCAGTCTGCCAGTTCTAATAAAGTGGAGGTTGGTTCTACTGATGTAATGCCCAGTTTTTGACAAGTGGTGGTTGTTAGGATATTAATTGCAGCCCCTAAATCAACTAAGGCATTTGCAAAACTTTGCCCATTGATTTGTACCGTTACTATTGGATTTCCTGGGTCTTCATATTTAACGGGTGTTTCTCTTCCTGATAATAGGTCGGATAGGGTGCCAACTACTTGTACTGTTGGGTTATTTGTTATTTTCTTCCTTGGTTTCTTTATACATAGCTCTTTGATGGTATTTTCATATATTGGGATGTCTTGAATGGCTTGGAGGAGTGGGATTTTTATGTACAGATTTTTAAGTTCTCTTAGAATGTCAAAATCAGGATGTTGTAAAGGTCGAGGTATAGTTAATCATTCTAGGAATGGAGGGAAAGATGTGATTACTTGATTATGGGTTTGTTGTCTGATCACATCCTCTTCTTGCAATGGTTGTTCTATCAGTAACTGATTTTCAACTTGAGCGGTTTTGTCTCCCTCTGTTACAATGATGCACTCAGATCTTAATTGAAGGTCATTACACTCCCTTAGATCGGTTCCTATCTCTGGTGTTTCAATTATTTGAATATATTGGACCGGTCTGCTATTTGGATTAGGGTTGTGTTGGGCTGGGAGTTGCAGTATTAAATTAGACTGGGGGTTTTGTTGTAATGCTGGCAGTGTAGGTTGAGGGAGCGGAATGGTTCCTACTGGATGATTCATTGGTCTTTGCTAGTTTGTCTCCCAGGCTTGACTCTGTGAAGTAGGAGGGGACCATTGCATTGGATATACATTGTTTTGCCAATATGGTGGGGTATAGGGAAAATTTGGCGAATAGGGTTGGCTTGCTTGATTCGGCCATGGTGGCGATGAAGGAAATCGTTGTTGTGACCAATTTGAGAATGGAGGTTGATTTTGCCACATAGTATTACATTTCTGAGCATGATATTGTGGTGGCTAAAAAGAAGAAGCTGGATCAGAGAACATACCTGATTGTCACGGCTGCCATTGATGGCGTTGATTGAGTAGGTACACCGGTTCTGGCTCTTCTTTCGCTTCCTTGTATACTGCTTTCAATCCAAGAAGTGAGGGACAACTCTCTGTAGAATTATCTTTTGTACAAATGGCGGAGACTTGAACCACATCTAATGGACATTCTTTGTGGCTGTGTTTCTTTCTGTACCTGGGGCAGAAGATTGCCAAATTTTGTTCTGCCTCTGCTTGCTTCTGCTTGGCCTGCATAATATCAAGTTGTGTTGTCAGAGTCCCTAATATCTCTGTTTTAAATTTTTCTAATAAATTTCCAATTTCTGCGTGAGTTTCTCCTTCTGCAGAAATTCTGTTATCTTTTGCAAACCGATCATGTTCTACTGGTTTTAGTCTTGTGCTGCCTCCTGAACTCCTGATAAATAAATTAATAATGTCAGCAAAATTTTCTTGATAAATATTTTCTTTTCCCATAATGTTTAGTGTTTCAATCCATTGTTCCTTCATTCCTCTAATTAATGTTGTTTTTAATACATTATCAGGTATGGGTAATGATGCATAGGGAGATCTTTGAAGTTTATATTGAAAATGCTCAACATATTCTTCTAATGTTTCATTTGGTCTAGGTACCATCTGAAATATTTCATCTTTTAACTCTCTAGACCTACAATAATCCTGATATTTTTTTAGAAAAGACTCTTTCATTTGATCCCAGTTATTTATAACACCACCACCCAACCCCATAAACCATCTTAAATTAGCCCCTTTTAATGTAGAGGGAAATAATTTTAGTTTCTGGGAGTCGGTGGTATAGTCATAACCTCTACACAGCACATCGAATTCAAACAAGAATGCATCCAGATCTTTTGATGTAAGGCCATGGAATGTAGGGATATGCTGGAGAGGAATTTCTTTCATAGGAGCACTAGCTGCAGTGTCCAAAATGGGATATTGCAGTGTAAAATTTTGGGTGTTTGGCTGGTTTTGCGCCATTTGGTCAAATATGTGCCAATAATCTTCTGGGATGTCTAGGAGGGTATTCCTAGGCTCACAAGGGGGATTGGATTTAACAGGAATGGCCTTAGCAGCACTCCCTTTATCTAGGATGATGAGAGTTCCTAATGTTTGGGGGGACTTTGGCTCTTGAGGTTCTTCAACTTCGTTATGAATGATTTTTGCAGAACTTCCCTTATTTGGGCTGCTTAATAGTGGAATTATACCAAGAGGAGATCTCGGTTCTTCAATTTCCCCTATTTCTCCTCTCTCTTCACAGAGGTTGCTAAGGTTCCCTTATTGCAATTATTTTGGGCTAGAATTCTTAATTTCTTGAAAATCTTGCTCTTAGTGTGACTATGCACCTCAGCAAAGGCTATAGATGGGGATCCTGTGGCCTGAAGGGAACTAGTAGGTTGTTTAGAAGTAAATTTTCTAGGTCCTACTGAAGGCTAAGATTCTGCTTTTTTAAGGATTTCACCTATAAAGGTTGATTGGCCAAGGGTCACCGGCCCCTTAGCTTTATCAGGCTTGGGTAGAGGTTTAAGATTCTTTTCTGGCCTTTTTTTCTTAGTCATGCACACAAACCAACTACTAATTTCTACCCAAAGAAAATAGCAACAAATCTGCAGGAAAGTGGGCAGGGGAGCAGGACTATTACATGGTCTGTACATAGGATCTTACCTTCCGTTTTTAAAACCCAATTCTCTCCTAGAAGGTCCTTACACTACTCTATAAAAGAAACAAATGGCTACACTCTTCCCTGGCAACAATGCTAAAATGTCAAGCAATAAAAAGTATCTTTTTCACCTCTATTTACCCTGCATTAATTGTCAATCTAAGAACGATTTGTTATTTCAAAGAGTGTACTCAAGTTGAGGCAGTCATTTGTCAGAGTAATGCTAGTAGTATGGTGCTCTCAATACAAGAATAAACAGATGCTTGGAATGAAATCTATTTGCAAGAAGAAACCTAGGACTCAAACCATGCATTCAGAAAGTTTCAACAATTTATCAGTCAAGGGTATAGTAATAGTAACTCTTCCATCTGTAAACTGATGCAATCAAAAAGGCACTTAAAGGAAGGATCATCAAACTAGGAGCTTAGACAACGTATGTTGATGTTCACTACAGTCTCAGACCTTTTGCACATCGAAGCAATGATAATCTTCAAATGATAGGAAATAGAACAGAAACTATCTCTATTTAACAGGATTGAACAACAAACCCTTAATCTACGGAAATGAATGCAGCAATAATTATAATCTATAGGAATTAAGTAACAACTTTTGAATTGAACAGCAAATAGAAATGGAATAGCAAACTATTAGAAATAAAGTATAGAACAACAACTCAAATTTGAATGTATAACAACCCAAGTTAAACACATGACACATTTAACATCAAAAGGAATAGTAATCTGAGCTTTGATACAATATGCATGAATCACAACTATAAAGTAACAACAATTATAATAGAACAACAGTTGTAATGAAACAACAATTCCAAATGAACATCAGTCACAATTTAAGAATAAATCATACAGTAGTACCGATTTAGGAACATACAGCGCAATTGAACTGTAATCGAACAACAATTTGTAAGGAAAAACAGTGTTATATCAAAAAGGAACAGCAATGTGATACAAAGTTAGGATGATAACATAGCATTCCTTTTGTAGATAACAATAGTATTTAGTCAAATAGATATATAACAGAGCTGATATGTAAAACAGTAAAGCACATCAGATTACTAAACGAAGTAAAGGAAAGAAATCAAACCACACATGAATCATAAATATAATACAGGAGTGAGTGATCCACCAGGGCCAGCCCCTTAGCCTCCAGTGACTCACTGCTTAAGGCTACTGTAGAATCAATGATAGAACATCAACCAGGTTTTTATATTAAAACATTAAACAGAGTTACAATGAATCACTCTTCAAAGAGAGTCGATGATCAAAGTTCAGGTATCACGGAAAATTTCATAAAAATAACAATAGTTCTTCCTCTTCCCAAGCTAATAGTGCCACCCCTTTTTATAGTAGCCATACAACGATATCAACAATACAGAGGATTGTCAAGATAATGATCCCTCAAGATCAAAGGATCGTGAGGGATTCGTCAAGCTATTAATTTGCAATTATCCTTTTGTTCTTTTGCACCGATTGGAGATCTTGTTTTCCTTTTCCTGGCTGTTACACTGCAATTTGGGTTTCCTTGTTTGAACGCAGTTCCCTGCCAAAGGGACAACAATTAACTTGGTCTCGTTATTTCCTTTGGGATGATGGTCTTCCGTTTTCTCCTATTTCTACATAGAAAAGGGTAATTATTAGTTATTTCATATTACATATAAACCTTCTAGATTCTATCATATTCTTTTGTCATATACCTAGCTCATGATGTGAAAAATTTGTGAGTTTTGAAGAAAAGATAACAAAGTAAATGAAAATAACATATTTTCTCTAGTGCCCAACATCATGGTACTATGATAATCTTCATGGATCCAATTCAGATCATGACCTTCCCACTGAAAAAGCTTTTGGACCACCAAAAGTTGGTCTTCAAGCATCGACTTAGTGAGGGTACAACTGTCTCACTTGTCCAATCTCTATCCACTTTTCACTGCTTGGCTTTGAACCCTTGAGTCCAATTCTAAGGTACTCAACATCTCTGCGCATTGTCCTCACCTTCCTATCCAGAACTATGTCTTCCTGCAATTCATTAAGATATTCAGGTAACAGGTCAACAATAGAAGGCAATTGTCTCTGCTCTTCGGGATCCTCAATCAGTGAGGGTTCAAACAATCTCAAGCAATCTGCATTTATGACTTAGTATATGTGGATGTAAGCTGGTAGATCAAGGTGAGAAGCATTTTCACCAATCTTCTCAAGTATCTTGAAAGGTCCATACCTGATAAGCTTTAGCTTTTTACCTTCACCTTGCATCCTGTCGTTGCTGATATACAGGAAAACTTGGTCACCAACTTGGAAACTATGCTCCATCCGATGCTTGTCATGACTTGCCTTGTATTTGGCTTGGCTCTTTTCCAGCTATTCCTGTACTGCCTGGTGGATCTCTTGGATTTGTTCAATGAACCTAGTTGCCCTGTCCACATCAATGTGTCCCTCAACTATGGTACCTTTACCAAAGACAAAATGCAAAGGAGACCTTGGTGTGAAGCCAAAACAGGCTCAAAAGGAGATCTCTGTGTAGAAGAATGTTTTTCTCTATTGTAAGCATGCTGCACATAACGCAAATGTTCATCCAAAAGCTTAGGATGTTTGCTGCAATATCCTCTGAGTAACTGGATCACTGTCCTGTTAACTACTTATGTCTGGCCATTAGTTTGTGGATGAAAAGTTGTGCTTTTCTCTATTTTGGTGTCCATCAGTTCCCATAGACTTGACCAAAATTTCCCCACAAATTGGGTGTCTCGATTAGATACAATGGAAGTGGGTAATCCAAAATGAACCCATACATGTTCAAAGAACAGTTTTACAGTTTGCTTAGCTATAATCTGTTTATTACAAGGTACCAAAATACACATTTTGTTGAACCTATCCACAACAACATACAGATAATCACGACACTTCCTAGATTTAGGCAATCCTCCAACAAAATCCATGGAAACACTTTCCCAAGGGTGAGACAGAACTAGTAATGGAGTGTACAAGCCCAGTTTTCTATTGCTGGGCTTGCTTTAACACACATAGTACACCCTCTTACATATCTAGAAACTGCCTCGTTCATTTTTGGCCAATAACAAAATCTTTGCAGTTATGCAACTGTTTTACTTACCCCAAAGTGACCTGATATTAGAGAAGTGTGTGCTTCTTGAATTATCTTTACTCTCTCAGTTTGTGGAATGCATAACTTCCCACAGTGGTATAAGAGTTGGTCCTTTACATGATAATCCAATTCTTCTATTCATTTTCCTTGACTTAAAGTTGCATATACATCTTTAAAGTCTATATCTTGAGCATATTGTTCAATGTAGCTTTCATGTAGCACAGAATTATGCTCAAGTATAGTAGATGCATTTATAATGGGTCTAGATAACATGTCTGAAACTTCATTGTGCATGCCTTTTTTATATCTGATGACTAAATGAAACTGTTGTAGAAAACCCATCCATCTATAGTGTCTTGATTGCTGCAACTTACTTTGGGAGTGTAGATATTGAAGTGGTTGATGATCGATATGTATTACTATTTCTTTGCCCATTAAGTAATGTTTCCACTTTTTCACACTCTGAACTAATGCATACAATTCTTTATCATATGTAGGATAGCTAACTAATGCAGGATTAAAAGTCTTAGAATGATAACATATGGGTTTACCATGCTATGTCAACACTACTCCCATGGCATAGTCACCGGCATCTGTTTGGATCTCAAATGGTCTCTGAAGATCAGGTAGTGCTAGTACAGGTGCTGTACTAATCTTTTCTGTCAAGGTGTTGATGGCTTTCTGATGTTTTCCTCCCCACTGAAACACCTTGTTCAATCATGTTAAAGCATGTAAGGGAGATGCAATTAAGGAAAAGTTAGAAATGAACTTCCTCCAATATTGTGTTGCTCCTAAGAAGCTTCTAACTTCTATATCAGGTTAGGTTTGGTTTTTGGCCAGTTTAGAATGACTGCCACTTTAGAGAGATCTATCTTCAATTCACCACCCCCTACTATATGACCCAAATAATTCATAGATGCTTTGCCAAATTCACATTTTGAGAGTTTAACATGAAGTTTTTCTCTTTTCAAAACATCTAATGTCTGCTTAACATGCTTTAAGTGTTCTTCTCACGTTTTACTAAAAATTAGAATGTCATCCAGATACACAATAACAAAATCATCAAGAAAAGGCCTGAGTACATCATTCATTAATATCATGAAAGTAGAAGGAGCATTAGTTAAGACAAAAGGCATAACTAGCCACTCACACAATCCCTACTTTGTTTTGAAAGTAGTTTTCCATGCATCTTGTTCTGCAACTCTGACCTAATGGTATCCACTGTGCAAGTCTAGCTTGGTGGAATAAACAACTTCTTTCAATTGATCTAAAAGATCATATATACGAGGAAGGGGATAATGATTTTTGATTGTTATCTTATTCAGTGCTCGGTAATCAATGCACATTCTCCATGAGTCATCTTTATTTCTCACCAAAATGATTGGTGACCCACATGGTGATGTGCTAGGTCTGATGAACCCTTTCTCGAGCAACTCCTACACCTGCTTCTTGATTTCAGTATTCTCTAAAGCAGACAATCTGTACATTCCAATGTTAGGCAATGGAGGATCTTGCTACAAAATAATATCATGTACTATTTCCTTTTTGGGTGGCAGACCTTTAGGTTCTTGAAATAGGTTATCATACTCTAAAACAACCTTTTCTATATCAGCTTGTTGTTTAGCATTACATCCCTCAAATACATTGGTTTTATTATGTTTCTTTTCCTTTACAACCATCAGTAAGAATTGTTTTCATGAATTTATCATTCTTTTCATCTGCCTTGAGTTTATGAGAGTATAATTATTCTTGAGCTTATGAGCTCTTACAAAGTATTCAATTCCATCTTTAACAAGTAGATACTTGTTCTTAGCTCTATAGAAAATAGCTTTTCTATCATACAAGTAAGGACTTCCTAAAATAATTCCACATGTATCTAAATGAATTAGCTCTAACTCAACCTCATCTACAAATGCTGACCCAAAAGAAAACTTGAGTCTGTCTAGTCACTTGTAGTTGTGCTTTATCATTCAACCATCCTAATGGGTATGGTTTCCTATGAGGTGTAGTCGCTAATCCCAATTTCTTTACAATTGCTTCAGAAATTAAATTTACTTGTGAGACATTATAAAACAAAGTATAAATCTTTTGATGTTTGGAAATAACTCGAATATGGAAAAGCTCATGTCTTTTTCTCTCATTTTCTTCATCAATAATCGATTGCGCAAAATTACTAGTAGATGCTCTAGAATTCTTACCTTTTATACCTGTCGCTGCAATGGTTGTTTCATCTCCCGAGTCTAACCCCAAAGCTTTCTGAATAGTTGAAACAGTCTTCTTCTTCTTACCCTTGAACTTCTTAGGTCTCAACTCTGGATGCAGAATCCAACAATGCTCATCATCATGCCCATCCTTTTTATAGTGAGTGCATGAAGCTTTGCTTTTCTGTGCAGTGTTAGCCTTCTTTGCTTTCCACTTCTGCTTTCTTTTCTCCTTGCTCTTACTTGCAGTGGGTTGGGATGGTCCCCCAACTTCTAGATTTCCATTCTTTCCTCTAGCTTCTAGATGAGTAGCTCCTACATATACCTCATCTATACTAGTGGGATTAAACATGAGGATGGTATGCCTCATGTAGCTGTGTAGACCACCAATGTACTTCAACAGAGTTTCTGGTGGGTCTAGTGAGATTCCTAGAATCAATGCTCTCTTTCTAAATTCTTGAGTGTACCCTTGGACACTTTGCCCTTTCAACTATCGAAGAGTTTGCCAACTCATCATGGCTTGTTGCATATAGGCCAAAGGATAAAACTTCTTTTTCATTGCAGAAACAAATTCACTCTAAACAGAGACGGTCTTACCATGTCTTTTCATGCAAGCTTGGGTTCTGCCTCCCCACCAATCCAAGACAATGCCTCCATGGCGTAAGCTTGCCAGTTGAATCTTGCTCTTGTCTCAGTCGATATTCTACACTCTACAATACACATCAATTTGTCTAATCCAATCATCCAACTTTTCTCTATTTAACTCTCCATCATATATAGGTAGATCAAATTTAACATCTAGTTTAGTCAAAGATGCTTTCTTTTTGTGTTTAGGGTTGTTAGGAGGTGTGAGGAAGCTTTCCTCTTTCCCTTTTCCTTTTGTGTGCACATGGAAGTGAGACTCATATTCTCCTTTGTCTTGTTTAGAGCTTGAAGAATCTTCATCCTTGTGTTTTCTGAAGTCCCTATACATTTCTTCTACCATGGACTTTATGGCTAGGAAAATTTCTATGAATTGAGGGTCTAGCCCCATAAAACCTTCCTCTAACATTGTCTTCCGAGGATAGACTCTCCCAATTCCAGGATTAGTTTCGATCAACTCTCCTTCTCCTAATTTGAGCTTTGATCTAGTTAGCATTCAAAATCTAAACCAACACAAGCTTGTCTAACCTTACAGCCTAGAGCTCTGATACCACTTTATCTGAAAATCACCCTTGAGTGACCTCAGCTAAATAATTATTAACTGAAGGTATTACAGACTCATGTGCTGGTGTGTGTCTATGTTATTTTAGGCAATGGATCGATCAGATTGAAAAATACACAGACACTGGAAATATGGAAAACAACAGGAGAAACACAGTAAGAAAACACAAGAGCACAACAATTAATAAGGATTTCATCCTATCCTCCAGGGCTATTTCTCCAGTCCAGCTTTCAGTGATGGCCTTCTTTTATTGTGTCTTTAAAGTAGAGATTTACAATGAGGAGCTCAATTTGAGTCTCCTGAAACAGAATAATGTTTGGTAGGGTAGTTCTTGGATCCCCCTAAGCCACTAGAGTACACAGACTCTTTTCCTTACTGGAACTTGACCTCTCTGGTCTTTAATGGAAGGATCCCAATGGGGTGCTCAATTCTCGATAGATCCTCTTAAGGATTGCTTGAACCTCTCAAGCTTGCTGTCTGCTCGATGCTACCTTTACTAAGCTTGGCTCTCTATTATTTCTACTTCTTACTTCACTGTCTTTTCTTTGCTCTCGCTCTCTCTGTCTTCGTCTCTTCTCTGTGTCTTCTGTTCTGTGTTTGTTCATGGCTTAAAGCTAATTCGTCCCTGACTATTCACTTCCTCTTCCGCCCCATCGTATCACCTACTACTACTCGCTTGGAGTTCCTTGTCTCTGCATCATCGTCAATGGCTCACAGGGAGTGGCCACTTGTCTTATCGCGAATTGCGCCAGCTCTTCCTTGTCGGTTCGATTTTCCAGTTACACTATGGAATGACTCATCTGCCATCTCAGTGGTCAAATCAGACGTCAAACTTCTTTCTGCCATGGCTTAATCCCATATCAAATCCAATTCCTCCATTGGACGCAATCTCCACCGTTAGATCTAGAGCCCCCAGATCTGATGTTATTCACTCATTTCGCATGGTTGACTTGCTTGACCATTAGTGCATGATGAGCGGTGGTTTTCTCTCTCATCTTCTTGCCACGCATTGGGTGCTGAATGGAATCACTTTTTTTCTCCAAATTTGCTTACCGCCCAAGGGTGCCCCTAATATACTATTGGTTTTGGAGCACGAGACCCGCCTTTCGCCTTAGCGCTTTCCCCACAGTTTTCTCAGCTTCCTTGTGACCGAGCGCTTCAGGGCTTTTCCTTCTCAAGGTGTTTTGCCCAACGATGCGTGATTAGCGCCAACCACATAAATGCCCTATGTTTCCTGATCCGGGCTTCCAATGGCTAGTTTGGCCTCCTGTGTGGTCTCCATCGGCCTCGATCAGTGTGCTTTGACTGAGGTCCTCATCATTCCTCACTGGCTGCAAACTGCCACTATCTAAAGGTCTTCCTGATCACTCTGTGCTCTTAAATTCAAAGATTTTGTCTTGATTTGATGCATTCATGGTAGTGATAATCTTCATGTATCCAATTTGGATCGAAACCCCTTTTGACCATTTCATAGTTTTGTATGCGGGCTTAATAAATTTGGCATAGTCATCCCATTGAAGAAGTCCTCCTTTCAAGTATCCTTTGTCGGTCAAAGGTAACCTTCTTTCCTAACTTATCAATTTTTCTGTGACCTTCATCCTAAAATTCCTAACCTTGGTTACTTTCTCATTGAATTTCTAATTGAACGCCATGGAAACCTTGACATTATATCCCTAAAATTTTTGGAGGAAGTCTATCCACCCTATTTCCTAAAATCGACTCTTAAAGGATGAATTTTTGGGGATAAGACGAAATTGGGTAAAGGTAGGTTCATGCATGTAAACCCCCATGTCAACAATGAAACAATGTCAAAGGCTGAGGGGGAGATGTAGAGAATCACAGGTTGATCAACCACTGAATTGAGAAATATTGTCGAGGTAGACAATTCTTGGATTTTTGGGGTTTCAAATAGGCTCGGGTTGGTTCAAAAGATTGACAATGTGTCTGTTTTTAATTATGTTATAGACTGGTCACCCACAATGATGGAATAGGTACTAGAAAAATGTACCATAATGAAGAGGAATGCTTGAAACGAGTGATTATATTAGAAAATATGACGCCAATTAGATTTCGATATTATATGGAAGGGACATGCACATAAATTAAATGAATGGTGGAAGACCAACAATTAAGTCCTATTATTCGCATTCTCTGTATTAATATAAATAAATGAAAACTCATTCATACCTTGATTGACTATGTAATGATGTCAACGAGTTCAAAAATGATAAAGGATAAGACACATTGATCATCAATTGAGTTTCTTTTCCATTTGTTTAGTCCATTACAAGAAGGTTTCTACTTTAATCATGAATAAACTAAAAAATTCTAATTTTGATATCTTCATCAAATTCAATTTTGTTGAGACAAATTTGGTTCCACTTAACATTTCCTTGACTTCATATTCACATTCTTAAATACAAAAATTTATTCAGTACCTTAAGCTTTCTGGTTGTGGTAAGTACTGAATTAAGTCATGAAAAACAATGGGAAATTGTGACTATATTGGAAAAGTAAATATATTTCTTCCCATATAATATTAAAGGGTAATATAAGCCAACTTTAATAATTTCTATTGAATTCTAACTATTTTTGTTGTAGATCAATATTGGTGCCACCAATCCATGGATTTTGACTATGCCTAGAATTGTCACTACCTAGAAGGCATTTCAATTTTTTAGAGTCTGAAGTGGACAAAAGAAGATTCCAAGGGGCTTGTTTCTTGTAACGATTCTGCTATTCCCAAAAAATAATAATTCTATACTCAGTAGAGCCCTATCTATTGCCTTCTCATAAATTTTAACGAGCCTTAGCTAGTTAATGCTCAGGGTATTCAGTTTTAGAGAGTCTGAAGAAACCAAAGTAAACCCTAAGGAGTTTATTTTCTGTAATTGTTATTCAAGAGCTAGAAAAGAATAATTTTGTACTTGGGACATCGCTAACTACCATTGTCCCATTAATATTAATGAGCTTGGGTCAATCAATGCTCAGAACATTCAATTTTAGAGAGTCTGAAATGTTAAAAGAAAACTCCAAAATATGCGTTTCCATAAATAATTTGTCGATTCTAGATAAAGGAATAAACATAGTCTTCAAAAATTTCCTCTCTATTCTATGTGAGTTGTTGGGGAAAAAGGAAATAAACCCATTGTTATTTATATTATGTATATATATACATATATATTAAATAATGAAAATAAATTAATTTGAAGAACCAGCAAAAGTTGGATGCCCTTTAGGAATCAACTCCATTTATGGATCCTACATCACATCTTGCAAAAATTACTGTCAGGAGAGTGGGTGGTGATAGATTTTTAGTTTGTGGCCATTTACCACAAATGAAGTCTAAGCATCATCAATGGTCTTAATCTTCACTGAGACATTGTCAAAGCATTCCTCTACTTCATAGGGTCCCAAGCATCTAGTTGAAAATTTCCCTTCGATGTCTTTAAACTTATTATCATACAATAGTGCCTAGTCTCCTGGTTGGAATACCTTCTTCTTGATTTACTTATCATGCCACCGAGATCTTTGGTCATGTAGAAATATAGTTCTTTGAGAGGAATCTTTTCTAATTTCATTAAGTTCATTCAACTGAGGTACTTTTTGTTTCTAAGCTTCATTTAGATCCATCCATATCTGAGTAGTAGTGTGAAATGTTCTTAGCTGAAATGAAATGCGGAGCAGCACCTGCTTCCCACACAAAAACTCATAGGGAGTATATCTTGTCACATTTATCCACGTTATTCGATATGCCCATAATGCCTCTAACAACGTATTGGTCTAGTATCTATGGTGTAGTTGAACCATTTTAGTGAGAATGGACTCCAAGACTTTGTTAGTAGATTCGAACTAAAATTTTTCCTAAAGGTGGTATGGGGTATAATTCCAGTGCTTAATTTGATATTGTTCAGTAATAGAATTTTATAGTTTGGAAGTAAATTGAGTCCCCTAATTGGTGAAAATTTGTCTAGGAACCCCAAACTGAGTAGATATGTCTTCCAAAATAAAATCTACAACAAACTTATCAGTGGAAGAATATATAAACTTAGTTTCCACCCACTTTGTGACATAATCAGTCCAGACTAATATATACCTCATCCTTTTGGGCATACATAAATAGGCCCTACAAAATCTAATGCCCACTTTACAAAGGGTTCTATCGATATGTGAGTTTGAAGAGGCATCTTGTGACTTTAAATAGGCCTTCCCATCCCTTGACAAGCATCACAAATGGAGACAAACTTCTTGGCGTCCTTAAAAAAAGTGGTCCAATAATAACCCACATGCAACACATTATAGGTTGTTCTTTTATTTGTAAAATCCCCCCCACAGGGTTCATCGTGGAAAGCTTTTAAGACATTATACATTTCATCTTCCCATACACACCTCCTCATGGTAAGATCAAGTCTAGTGAAGTATAGGTCTACTTCTTTCCAAGAATAGTTGGCACTACACTACACAATATTATGTTTCTCACTGGTGGACATATTTTGTGGAAACTTGCATGTTACCAAATAGTTAGCCACATTATCAAACCAAGAAGTATGAGTGGAAATAACAAACAATTTCTCATCAAAAATAATTTGGAACTAGAGCAGTGTCCTGTGAAACATTCATTAGGGACAAGACATCTGTAACTGAATTATCCCATCTAGGCTTATCAATCACGATAATATTAAATTCCTGAAATAAAAGTAACTAGCTAGTAATTATTCCATTGGTAATTAGTCTGTTCGTAAGGAACCTAATAGCTAAATGATGAACGTGGAAATTTTTTTCCTAACAAGTAATATAGTACCTAATTTTTTTGATAGCATGGACTATTACTAGTAATTCCTTTTTGGTAATAATGTAATTAAATTCTGCATGTGAGATATTTTTTCCAACGAAATAAATGGCATAAAAATTTGATTCTGCCTTTGTCCTAGCATAGCTCCAAGGGTTTTATCTTGTCCATTAATAAAAATATGAAAATGGAAAAACCAATTAGTCTCGCTGAGCACTGGAGTTGTCGACATACCAAAAATGTGTTTTGACAATTAGTATCCCATAAAAAATCAACACATTTAGCGAGAAATTTAAACATAAGTGCAACAAGTTTAATAAAATTTCCAATGAATCTCCTAAAATAACCTGAATTTCCAAAGAAAATTCTTACCTCTTTTTGCGATGTTGGGACTGATATTTGTGAAATTACCTTAAATTTTGCAGGGTCAAATTTTATCCCTGTTTGTGACACAAGGTGACCCAGAATAATTCCCTTTGTCTGCATCATTTTGCATTTCTCAATACTGAGATCTAGATGAGTTTCGTAGCAATGAATCAATACTTTTTTGTAAGTTTTCTAGAGCCACCTGGAAATCATTTCCATATACTGTTAATTTATCCATATATACTTCCACATAGTCATCTAACAACCCTTTGAAAGGTAGTTCTAACATTACACAACCCAAATGAAATAACTCTATAAGCATAGGTACCCCACGGGTAGGTAAAATTAGTCTTCCCTTGGTCTTTTGGGGCTATTTGGATCTGCTTGTATTGTTGTACCCATCCAAGAGGGAGAAATACTTTTTCCCTTATAAATTATCAAGCACCTACTCAATAAAAGGCAGAGGAAATAGTCCCTCAAGGTGGCTTTGTTCAACTCCCTATAATCAACACAAATCCTCCATTTCCAATTCTTCTTGGGAACCACCAGTAAATGAGATATCCACTTACTGTCACTGAAGGACTATATACAATTTTCACTAAAAAGTTTTTGTAGTTCATCTTTGGCATTTCCTTTGAGGGATGGATACATTTGCCTTTATTGTTGTCTTACAAGACTGATTTATTCATTAGTATAAATGTGATGTATGCAGGTATCGATATGAAAGGAATTCATATCTAAATTATCATGAGAAAATTCCTTGGACTATTTTTGGATCATTTCTACTACTTCATGTCTTTGTTCTATACCTAAATATGTACCAACATATAATGCTTTTCTAGAACTGATTTCAATAGGTTGGGTGCTTGGTTGTTTGTTTTATTATAAGTCTACAATCATGAATGAGGCAAACAACACAAAAGGATAACAAGTTTCCTAAAATTCATTGTTGAAAACATGATGGTAACCAGTAAATGAAACATGATATTATATACAACTTATATCATATAAGAATTGTTGAAAAACATGTTCTTCTGATTTTTCTTGAAGCCCTCTTGATTATTCTATAGAAAACAAAAGAAGCATGTAGTGTTCTTCCCCATAAGGATTTTCCAACCAAGGAGGCACTTCTTGAGCAAATTAGGTGGTGGAAAGATAGTCAGGCTTTGGATTTGAGACCCATTAGAGATAGTCGTTTCCCCATTTATGCACTCAATGACAACATCAACAGTATTTAGGCACGATTTACCTAAGACTATTGGGTGTCTTAGTTTGGTAGTTTTTAGAGAAATTACTATCAAACTAATTGAATATTCCCAGGAAGCTACTGTTACCACCACATCTTCTAGGATGGCAATACGTTTGATGATGGACTTATCTATTAATTCCAACATAATGGGTGTAGGTCTTGTATCTTTTAATTTCAATAATCTCATAGTATCAACATTCATTTCGTTGATAGACGCCCCGATATCTACAAGAGTGTTAAGAAGAAAAGTTCCATTTATCCTTATGGTTACCACTAGTTTCTTGGTTCATTGTATTTTGGTGGTAGTCCAGATATCATTTATGACATTTGGATCATTACTTTAATGTTATGATTATTGTTTTTATTCCTTCATTTCTTAGTGAAAATATCCCTAATAATCTTAGTAAATAGGAATTTTGTTAATAGCTAGTAACAAAGGGATATTTATACAAACATTTCTTAGCTCATATTCCAAGTCGTACTCTATAGGTGTCTCAATTTTATTTACAAACAATCTTTCAGGAAAAGGAGGCTCCTTGGATTGTAAGAGATCATGTGGTCCTTTTACTTCATTTTTCTTTTCATTTTCCATTTGTTAGAATTGTTTTTCTTCATATTCTACATGGTGATCCTCCTCTTGTATAGCTACTACAAATTTATTTTTGTTAATGGTTTTTCCATATCTCAGTTAAATTTCATTTATGGTAAAGGAAATCATAACATAAGTGGGAACTAAAGTTCAATGTTTTGTATAGGTTGAGGAGGTTTATTATTATTATTATATATCAATTATGCTGGAAACTGTGTTGGTCGAGAAGGGTTAAATGATTGTTGTATTTGTTGTGAAGTTCGTTGGTATATTTAGGTAGAGGAAAGGGTTGTGGCTATTATAATGGAGGAGGTAACAGTAAAGCATTTTTTCGAGGATAAGGTGGGTTACAACCCTACTGGAATTGAGGTATATTTGATGCATAAGGCATATAGGGTGGATATTGTGGTTGATACTGAGGGTAGGAAGGTGGCTAGGCTTGGGACTGAAAGTTATTTTGGTAAGGATTCCCTCTCCACCCTTGGTTCCAAGTTGAACTATGAGGTGGTTGAGTATGCCATGGAGAATAATATGGATGAGAGTTCCATGGTTGATACTAGGGAAAACCATGTATGTTAAGATCTTTGTAAGGGCTATTATTTGGTGTCCTCCATGATGGTTTCCTAGATAATTGGGGAATATCACTTGTTTGAGCCCCTCCCTTATAAATAACTTGTAATCTCAGTAGAGAAGGTAACTTGTCAATGGGGTGCTCAAATGTCAAAATTCCACAAACATACACTGCATCTATGGGGCATTCCCTCTCAACATGTTTTCATCTATATTTAGGACAAAAAATAAATAAAGCAGCCTTCTCTTCGTCTTGTTTCCTCTTAATTTTTAGAGTATCCATCTAATCACTAGTAGTATTCAGGATATCTATTTTAAAATTCTCTAAGAGGTTCCCTATTTTAGTTCAGGTGACACCACCTTGCAGTAGTTTAGAATTCCTAGACGCATAATACCTTTGGTTATCTTGAATCATTTTTCCTACCTTAGCTTGTCTTCCAGAATAAGTTCTACACAGTTCATCTATTTTAGAAAAAGGTTTCCTATAGATATCACCATAACTCAAGACATTTAATGTTTCAATGCATTATTCCCTTAACCCTTTTACAAAAATAGTCTTAAAGGTTGTTTCATCCAAATTACCTATTCAAGATTTATGATAATTATAAAGAAAAATTTCAATGTATTCTTCCAAACTCTCATTTTTCGTCTGTTGCATCCTAAAAATATCATTAAAATCTCTGATTTTACAGTAATGTTGACATTTCTCAAGAGAAATAGACTTCATATCATCCAATGAGTAAATAGTATGTTCTCCCAAGCTCATAAACAACCTCAGCGCTGAATCTTTTAGGGTAGGAGGCAATAGTTCGATTTTATGTGCATCATCATAATAATTGTAACTACTGCAAAGAATATGTAATTCAAATAGAAAATAATCAAGGTCTTCATAGGAAGTACCATGGAAATGTGGAAGAGATCCGAAAGTATGATTTTCATATTAATGTTTCCAGTAATATCAAAAATTTAAAATCAAAATGTAGCCTCCAATTACTACTCATTCTCCTCAGCCTCCCCTCTTGGTCCATCACTTCGGTCATTATTCCCACTAAGTAAAGTATTGATTCTATCACTATCCCCAGCATTGGCGCCACCATTATTTCTATCCTTTTTTCTATCATTATTTTAGTTCTCCTCACCTCCTCCTCTTTGAGCCATCCATGCAACAGGTTCATAAGTAATTTCTTGTATGGTATTCCAACTCGAAGAAGATTCAACTAGATGGGGTCTAATATATTGAGGTCCCATGTTCAATCGAGGTTCACTTACTGTTGACTCTACCTGTGATACTACCACATCTTTCATTCCTACATCAACTCCTAATATAGTAAGTTATTGTTGTAGTATATCTTGAAGTTGTATTACCCCCTCTTGATGTTATGCATTCTTTTCTGAGGACACTTTTGTTGTAGACATTTCTTCCTCCTCTCTAATACCCACATAGTAGTTAGCAAGGTTAGTTGGGGATGTTTTTGTAGAACCAAATAATTATTAAAATGATTTCATACTTTGAATAAACCTCCCCTTACTATCTCTAGGTCTACATATACATTCGTGCATAAGAAAGGGAAAAAAAAACACAAAAATTTACTAAAGACAATCAAAATTTGGAGTAATCCCACCATAGTGGATGTGTGGTGCTTCACTCCCGTCTTACCGTACACTCTCTTCTCTCTAATTTCCCTCCAAAAAACTTATCACACACATAAACCTATTGAAAAAATTGTTACTGATACCCTTTGCAACTCCCCAAAAATGACACCAACTGTTAGGGTTTTATATGTTATTTGGTTCCCTAAATTGACAATTTTCAATCCGTAGTTCGTAAGATTCATGTTACAAGGAATTATGGTTCATAAATAAATGGATTTTCCTATGTTTGCATAGTATGACTTTAAGAATAGAAGAACCAAATTATGTGCCTAATTTAAAATTGTTACACTAATGTTTTCTGAATTGAAGAAACCTATTATACTTCTCATTTTCACACACACAATTCACATTAATAATTAATATTTAATTTCTATGAAAATAATTCATTGTTAATGTAGAATTTCCTATAGATTCACAAGCTCATGCAATGTACTAAAGCACGGGACAATAATCTACTTCTACTTTCAACTAGCGGAAGTCAACAGATCAATGAAAACAATATGAACAAGAAGAAGATAGATCAATGGAACATAACACACGATGTATATGGGGAAATCCACTAATCAAAACTCTGCTATATTTATTTAATATATCATAAATATGAGTGAAGATACAAATCTTTTTCTGACTAGAACAATTCCGCACAAGTATGCTCAAATCTTGTCGCTCACAAGCAACCTGTTGGCCAACACTTAGCCAATTACTTAGCTCTCTAAGACTCTAATCACTTTCATAATTCCTAGGTTGAATAACCTATATTTAAATGGAATGATTCTTCCAAAATTACACTATCCAAACATTGGATAAATCTCTAATCGATGCATGATAATTACACCCTAGTAAATAATAAAATTGATAATACACTTTCCATGCACTCTAGTCTCAACTGGGTCTTTCTCAAATTTGACATGCATGAGTTTCTAAAGAGGGAATCTTCAGTTGACTAGAGTGACACTTGTGGATGCACTAGTGTACCAAGTGACTATTAACTCTCTATTAGTTCCACAAACATTTTGGAACTAATTTAACTGAACTTAACTCAGTAAACCGAGTGATCTTATTTCCAACTAAATTGAAACACATATTTGACCCCTAAGACTTAGGGAGAACATATACATGACTTCAAATAGACTTCCAAATAAAAATTCCTAAGATAATTAAGTTAATTAAAATTAATTAAATATTTACAAGTTGCTATGAGTATAGAATTAAATTTTAATTCTAAGTTTAATTCAAGGACAAAATTATAAATTGTAATTTCTTGTTGACATTTTTCAATACTCTCTCTCAAAAAGAGAGGGGTTATCAGCTACCCCGATCATGTCTCTATGAAACTTGAATTTATATCCTGACCATATCTTTGACAAAATACCAACATCTTTCTTATCTGTGGGAATGTACACTAACAACGTTATCTACCTCAATACACAATCTCTGAAATGATGATATCATATATCAATATCCTTGGACTGATCATGAAAAGATAGATTTTCAGAGAGTTTGACACAACTCTGATTATCACTGTAAATCATAGTTGGATCCATGTGCTAACCAAACAAACCAACCAGGATCTTCCTCATCTAGAGGGCCTCACATGTTGCCTGACTCGCAACCATGTACCCTACCTCTGTTGAACTAAGTGCAACCGATATTTGTTTCCTACTCACTGATCCAGTACTAAAGGTCCCTCCTAATGTTCCTTTTCTATCATATGGACTCCTTGCCCAATTTGCATCGGTGAAGCCTTGAAGCTTCACTCCTTCTGTTCATCTGTACCATAATCCATACTGAGAGTTTCCCCTGAGGTATCTCAAAACATGATTTTCCACCTTCCATTACAGCTTGGTAGGCCTAACCATTGCTTGACTAAGTTTATTAACTACATAGCACATATTCGGTCATGTATTCACCAAGTACATGAGCGAACCCACAGGTTGGCTGTAAACAGTAGCTTCCACTACTTCCCCTGAAGTAGCATCATCCTTTCTCTAGTTACCTGCTAGAGGAGTCTCCATGGGTTTGCTGCTCTGCATGTAGAATATCCTTAGTATCTCATTGGCATACTTTCCTTGAGACACAAACAAATCTCCATCTCCCTATCATACCTCAATGCCAAGAAATTGAAGCATGAGCCCCATGTCCTTAATATCAAAATGTCTTGCAAGGTCCTCCTTACAATATTTCATTAATTGATCATCACTTGTCAATATGAGGTCATCAACATAAAGTATAATGATCAGTAGTTTACCTTCCACCACTATGTGGTATAGGTTCACATTAGCTTCAATTTTCTTGAAGCCCAACCCGGTGAAGTAGCTATCTATCATGGTGTACCAAACACGGGGTGCTTACTTTATCCCATACATCGCGCTATTTAGCCGGCACACATGCAACTCATGGTCAAAGGTCTCAAAACCTTTAGGCTACTCTATGTACACATTTTCCTCAATCACGTCACAAAGGAAGGCTATCTTTACATCCATATGATGTATATTCCAACTCATCTAGGTTGATGGTGATAATATAGATCTGATTGAAGAGTACCTTGCAACATGGAGAAACGTCTCATCATAGTCAATCCCCACTTCTAGTGAAAAACCATGCAACACAAATCTAGCTTTATGCTTCTCCACACTACCATCTGTAGCTTTCCTTACCTTGTAAAGACAATGGGAGCTCACCACTGACTTGTCCTACGGTCTTGGGACCACATTGGAAACATTTTTATGAAATATGGAGTCATACTCCTTGACCATGGCATCAACCCAAACTAGATGCTGCATTGTTGCCTTAAAGGAAGATGGGTCTGTAACAATACATTTGCCGATAAGAGCCATGTACCGAGTGTACATCTAGGTGAACTCCTCTACCTGTACTGAGAAGTGCGTGCTCCCACATTCTCCAAGGAACCATCTAACAATTTGTCAGTCTGTGTGGTGCACTTTCTTCACTCTCTCGAAGACTCTGCCTGAGTGGATGTCTCCACTCCCGGATCCTCTACATGTTGCTATTCCACATAAATTTGAGGCTCCTCAACCTTAGGAGCTAGAATCTCCTCATCTGCATGTATCTCAAGCTCCCTCTCAAGTAACTCGCATGGAATTCTCCTCATCGAATCTGACATCCCTATGAACCATTGTTATCCTACTGGTCGACAAGTACACCTGATAGTTTTATCAGTGTACCCCACAAATATCACCAACTTTGTCATAGGATCAAGCTTCCTTCGTGCATATTTGATCACATGGAAGTATACAGATGACCCAAAAATGTTGACGTGACTAACATCTAGCCTCTTACTAGAATAAGCCTCTTCTAGTGTCTTTGTCTCAAGTATCTGATGTGAGCTACGATTATGAACATAAACCATTATGTTTCATGCCTCAGCCCACAAGTGTAGTGGTAGGCCCTGATCATGCAACATTGCCCTTACTACCCCTACTATTCTTTGTTTCTTCCTTTTGGCCACCCCATTCTGCTGAAGCCTATTGGGTGTCATCAACGGTTGTTTAATCCCTTCCCCTGCATAAAAGTTCTTAAGATATTTTGAGACATACTCACCATGGTTATCGCTCTGTAGAGATTTAACCTTCTTGACCGACTCTTTCTCCACCAATGCTTTAGACTCACAAAACTTTGTGAAAGTTTGATCCTTTTTCTGCATCAAAAATATCTAACATTTACGAGAACAATCATAAAAAATTATAACGTAATACCTGTGTTTGGCAATGGTTTTTGTCAAGAATTGTCCACAAACATCTGAATGGAATTTCTCTAGAATAGCCTATTCTTGACTATCTCTGTCATGAAAGGAAGACTTGGTATATTTTCCAAAAGTACACCCCTTGCATGTATCAACATGCTCAAGTGTAGCTTTGGGAAGAATAGTGGAGATCTATTGCAATATATTCAAAGCCCCATCTTTCAAGTGGCCCAATATCCTATGCCAAAACTCGCCAATCTCTCGACTCTGTATCATTTCTACTTTTGTGCTCAAAGAAGCACACTCCTCTACCTCTAACTTATAGATATTCTTCACCCGAATTCCCATCTTCTTTAATTGACCTGTGTTTAAGTGTCTAAGGAATTCCTTTCCTTTCGAGAATATCACATCGTAGCCTCTATTCCAAACCATGGAAATAGATACCAAGTTCTTCTTCAGCCTAGACACGTAGATAACATTATTTATGGTGAGTGGAGCCATATGATCCCTTTGAAAATTAATCATGTCAGATCTAGTAACACTATACTTCCCGTGGTCACCCACCATGATATGCATCTTGAGATGTTTCTCCTCAAGGTCACCAAATAACTCTTTGTCACTGGTCATGTGGAATGAAACTCCACTTTATAAGTACCATACACTTCCCATCATTGATGACACAATGCATGCAATGATGGAAAATTCCAATTTGAATTAAGAGGCCAACGCCTCACCCACCACTCCTCCTAAGCACTTCTTCTTGGACTTCTTGAGTGGAAATTGTTTACCAAAATGGCCCATCTCATGACAATGAAAGCACTTAACTTTTGTCATGTATTTCTTCTTACCCCCATGAGAAGAATCTAATTTGGAATGGGAAGCTTTCCCTTTCCCCTTATTTTCCTTAATCATTAAGGCATAATTCTCTTCATCATTAGTCTTTGACGAAGAGCCATCACTGATGTTCCCCCTGATCTCCTCGTACATCCAATCTAACCACAATCATTCCCAATACGACAACTTCTCTTGACCATTGACAGACCCTTGATAACTATGCCAAATCTTTGGGATTCTTAGAAGATAAAGACTCACCATATCATTCTCAAAAACCATGATTCCAACACTTCCAAGTTCATCAGGACACTAAGTCAACTTGGTCAAGTATTTTGCAATCGTCTCGCCTTTCTCCATTTTTTAGGTCCCTATATTACTAGTGTAACCCCTTATTATTATTAGTACAACCCCCTTATTATATTGTTGTGCCCATGTAGTTCCCATATTATTATTATTGTTCCCCATAGAAGCCCATTATTGTTATTATTATTCTCTTACATTATTATGGTTATGTCAGCTCTGATTATATTATGACCCCTTAGACTCCTATATATAGAAAGGAGGTCTTGTCATTTGTATCATCCAAGAATTTTTCATTTGTGTAATGTAAAGGAGGTCTTCCCCTCAAAGAGGCTTATTTCTCATTTATCTATCTTTTCTATACTTTTGTGAGCTGGTTCCATAACATTTGGAAGCAGAGCTTTGGATTCTAGTGTTTCGCTACTCCAAACAGACCATCATGGAATTTTTGCTATAACGTTTTCGCTACGAAGTTTCAGAAGCTAAAACAAAAACCCAATCGAGAAGACATCAGTTTGAACCTTGGGTCCAAATTTCTGATCTTTTCTCGCTATATTGGCAGAGATATGATATGAGGAAGTTAAGGTTTTAACAAGCTTCGTAATTTCATCTCAAATACGTCATCGAGGAATTTTCACTATAATTTGTTTTCTACGAAGTTATAGACTCTGAAATTAAAACCCATTTGATCTAAAATTGTGGGTACCCTTAGGACCGAATTTTAGAACTTCTTTCGCTATATTTTCATAGATATAGTCCAAGATACTTAGGGTTTCTACAGGCTCCTAAATTGCATCCCAAATAGGTGACCTAGGGAAAATCGTCATAATGGTCTCTTTGAGCATCATATTGAAATTTTGTCAAATTTTACAAAAAGAGGACAGGCTGTAGTTTTCTGTTTATATTTTTCATATCCGAAGGTCAAAACAGGGACACGTGGCGCTTCATACATGTTCGCTCCTTTGAAAAGGTATATAATCAAGTCATCTTGGGAGATTGTGCATAACTCTTTCTTGGAGAATCCAATTTCGATCAGACTATTGGCATTAGAAAGATGACATGGAGGGCTAATACAGGTCATGATTTCAAAACTAGAAGATCTGAAATTACAGAGTTACAGTCATTTCAAGATCGAGCTCCTAGAATCAAGAAAATGCGATATGAGGAAGTTTGATGGCAAGGATCCGGTAAATTGGATACTACAGATGGAGAAATATTTTGATCTACATGAGGTGAAAATATTACAAAAGGTATGTATTGCATCTTCATATTTAGAACCAGATCAATTTTTATGGTATAAAGGGCTTTGTTCTCATAAACCACTTGTTACATGTAATGTGGTCAATATTCACGAAGAAAATGATAGCACATTATGAAGATACAAAGAGAAACACCTTCTTTAGCCAATTAATAATTCTCAAACAAAAGTGTTCAATGACAGAGCACATTGAGGACTTTCAAGAATTGAATATAAGGGAAAATGATATTCCAGAGAAGCAGAGAATCAATGTCTCCATAAGGACTTTAAAGGGTAACATTCAAAATGAGGTTCGTCTTTGGGAACCTGATTCATTGGAGAAGAAACTTGGGTTGGCAAGAAATGTGGAAAGAAAAATTATGGCAACAAGGAATTTTACCCCTCACAATTATAAATATGGATGTGTTGTTTCTCCTAGCCTTCCACAACCTAGAAGGTTGACACCACAAAAATTGGAAGAAAAAAGAGCAAAAGGACTTTGTTACAATTGTGATAACAAATATATTAAAGGTCATAAGTGTGTCGGGAATAAATTATTTTACATCTATTGTGAAGAGGAGGAAGAAAAGGATCAAGAAACATCAAAAGAAGAGGATATACACTAGGAACCAACCCCAGAGAAAGAAGAAATGAATTTGACCATATCTTGTAAAGCATTGGCAAGAATTACCACTCCTCAAACTCTCAAGATAGAAGGACATATTAAGAAGAAAAAGGTTCAAGAATTGAAAGATCACATCAATAAACAAGAAATTAATCTGGCCATATCTTGTAATGCATTGGACAGAATTACCACTTCTCAAACTATCAAGAGAGAAGGACATTTCAAGAAGAAAAATGTTTAAGAAGTGAAAGATCACATCGATCATCAATAAATGAATCCAACCATATCTTGTAATGCATTGGAAGAAATTACCACTCCTCAAACTCTCAAGATAGAAGGACATATCAAGAAGAAAAACAATTCAAGCAATGAAAGATCACTTCGAGCATCAACAACAAGTTCTCCAACTTTTAAAGGATAATGCCACTTTGGTGCAGAATCGAATGAGACAATAGGAAGATCAACATCATAGTGAAAGAAGTTTTTATGTAGGCGATTGGTTATTTTTATGGTTACATATCAAGCAAGCTATTTATGAGAAGGAAATGTTGGCAATACTACATGCACTTAAGAAATGGATACCTTACCTAATGGGAAGACACTTCAAGGTAAAAATGGATCATGGTAGCCTTAAATACTTTTTAGAACACAAATTATCATTAATAGAACAGAAAAATGGGTCACAAATATGTTGGGTTATGACCTTGAAATCATCTAAAAAAAGGGAAGAAAAATGTTGTTGTTGTTGCACTATCAAGAAAGGATGAAGATTTGGAAGCATTGTTTTGTGCTATTTCTATTATCCAACCAGTTTGGATAAATGAATCAAGGGATGAATGTAAGAAAGACGAAGAAGTGTGGCCACTCATTCAAAAGTTACAGAAGATCCCAGCTCAAACAATATTGTCAAAACTTGACGAGCAAGGAAAAATCATAGCGAAGCCTAGAGCAGTCAATAAACAAGAACTCGACAACTATGAAATCAATCAATTTCAAAGTATCTCATCCAGTGGAAGAGCTTACCTGATGAAGATTCCACATGGGAGGAAAATAATTTTATACAGAAGCATCAAAAACTAGTCAAGCATTAAGGACAACAATTTGAAGAAGAAGGGCATGTTAGGTCCCTATACTACTATTGTAACCCCTTATTGTTATCAGTACAACACCCTTATTATATTGTTGTGCCTGTTAGCACCTAAATCTGCCTTAGGCTGAAGGAAGGCAAAATTCAGGGTAACCACAAACCACACTCAGTCTGGTAGCTAGCCCTAACAGAACAGGAGAGGGCTCTCTCTGAGTCACACTCAACAAATTAGTAAATGAAATGGTCTGAGATGACTTACAGTGAAATATTGATCTTAGGCTAGTAATTAAATATGGATATAAGAAATAATTTTCTAAGAATGACTTAGTTTTCTGGGATGGTATGGGACCAACGGACCGCAATGAATAGAGAATTTAATACAAAGGCACAGATTACTTCATGAGGCAAGACAAGTGGAAAGTGTAGAAATTTAGTTTGAAATAACGCGGAATGGAGAGATTGCTTAGGAGAGTGAAAACGGCATAAGCACATGAATCCTTTTCAACAGAAGAAAGAACACTGAACATGAAATTTTCCCGCAGGCAGAGCAATAAAATTGAGTTCTACCTTATCTAACTTAGAAAATTTCACTGGAAATGAATATGAAATGAACTGTGAAACATAATGAAATACATATGAAACATAAGGGACACATTTGCTACACTCACAACCACATGAATCTCATGAAACAGAGCCGCTGCCTTTCATTAATCGTCTATCAAAATATACAATGAAGAAATAGAGTTTCTTTCCCATAGTCTCCGAGAACTTACAAGCCAACCAAACCTTTGCAAATGGTTTGCATACAATAAATATACCATGCCATGAGGAAATAGAATGACCAAGAGTTGGGGAGTTTCTCAAATCATTACAAAATGGAGATGGAAAGCCAACCATTAGCTACAGGTGCAGCGTTACAAAAATGACAAATGGCTTGGGTGACTGTTTGCCTTCCTTTTCCACATGGATAGAAGCCAATATGGAGTGAAAATACTTTAAACTTTGCGTTAGTTGCCGAATAAAGTGAAGTGTAGATGAGCGGGCCCACTTCGAGAAAGTTGTGAATCGAAAATTCGCGAAACGAAGGTGAATTTGGCCTTTTTCTCTATATGCATCGCACCAAATTCTATATGCACCACACCACTTTGGAGGCTATTTTGAGGCACCTGAAAGAGTCCAAAATGTGCTCAAGTGTGCGTGTTGGAAAGCTTGGCCTATCTACTTTCCAACCCAAGTGGAATTTCTGAATTTGGTGCTCATTTTCCCCTCTAAATCTTCATTCTCCCAATACTGCTTCTTGTGTGTCAAAATAGGGGTAGATAGGCCATTTTTTGGGTGTTTTTGACCTCCTGGAGACTCAAATCATGCCCAAATTTCTTCTCCAAGCACCAGTAGTCGTGATTTTGCATGCTGAATCCAAAAATGCAATCCATTTCCAATTTGGAGCTCCCAATCCTAAAGGAGAAAAAACCTATGTTTTGACCAAAAAATTTCCATGTGACAAAAATTGCCACAAATTTCTTGAAATTTGGGTTGGAGGTTCTCTAAGAGGCATTATGCTGGGCCACAAAAGCTTTAGCCAAGATTCGAAGCCGATCTTGCTCTTTTTGCCTCTTTTTCCTCTTTGTTGCTTTGCTCAATTTTGCTTTCAACCTCCTTATCTGAGCCTTTGCACTCATGTTTCATACCCTGTAATCATAAACAATCCTCCTCAGTATGGTTTTGTCTCTGTCAGCCTTCTCCAGCAGTCTCTCAAGGTGGATGTTGATCCGCTCGAGCCAAGACTCACGGTCATTGTTAATCTCTTGCTCCAAGGTAGGGACCTCGATCCTCCTTTGTTGGGCAGCTTGTTGATTCTCACGGATGCTTTGTAGCTCCATGATCTCATGCTGGTCCTCAAGCTATTTTTTCCTCTGCTCCAAATACCTAATGATCCATTTCGCCCTATCCAAATTGAGTGACAAGTCTTGGATCTCTGTGTTCTGCTCCTGAATGGTCATCCTAAGTCTGGCACTCTCCACATCTGCATCATCATCCTGAATGAGGATAAAGTCGGCCTCCTGTTCACCTAATGGCCCCTCGTCATGCATGGGCTTCTTGCCCTTGTCCTGTACTTGTGTCTTCGATGCCGGAAGCGAGGCCCCTTCCACCCCGGGTGGAGATAACACTCGCTTTGCTGCTGCAAACAAGTGCCTACTGCTTCTCTGATATGTGATGAATATTGGCATAGTAGTGGTCTCGTGGCGCTCATACTGATGAGAAGGACCACCTATCTCATGCTTTGATGAATGCTCATATGCCATGATTACTGTTTATATTGTACTTGGGCTACCATATTGATGATGGTGTGAAACTAAGTGTTGTTGTGATATCTGCCACCAAGGGGAACAATGAAAAAAGGGAGTATTAGGAGGGGAATAATATGATGGGAGTAGGCGTTATGGGGAGAAGTTTTGTTTAGGGATATGTAAGGGGGTTTGGGGATTTGATAAGGTAAGGTTTTGGGGTTTACATTGACCAATGAGTGGAGGGATAGGGGATAGGGTTTGGTAGTGTTTTAGGGTAGGGATAATAGGAAAAATGAGAAAGGGGGGATAGGGAAAAATGGTAAGAAAGGGAAAAATGAGGGGTGAAAACGGAGCCTTGGCATCACCACCACAATTTTGCAACCCTAGCAACAATGGCTTTGGTGTTTTCTGGTGGTTGGTTTTACGAATTTTAGTTGCCACTATAACTAGCCATGAACCACCATAACCTCCACAAAAATACATGAGCCATCAAGATTTAGAGCCTACCTATCGATTTGAGGGGTTTCAAAGGAAATTTGAGGCAATTTCTCATGATTTCAGGCCTTTTGTGGGTGTACGCCATGCGACAAACCCAGCGCGTCGTGTTCTTTATATGCATCATGCCCTTGTATTTTTAACACTGCTGGGTCGCGCTCTGTGCGCCGCGCCTTTTTGCAGGAGCCTTTTGGATGCCTTTCCGGTGTCCAAATTGGGTGCATGATAGCTAGTTGGAAAGCTCTTTGAGTCTACTTTCCAACCCAACTAGAATGTTTCAATTTGGATTTCATTTTCCCTATAAAAAGTCAAATCTCCCAAGACTGGTCAAAATGTTCCACATGAGGCTGCCTCAAGGCAGAGTACTGTTGAGTCAACTTGTGAAGGTGTTCCTCAACTCCAAATTGAGCTCATGATAGCTCATTGGAAAGCTATGTACATCTAGTTATCTTTTTACCCATCAATTAAGTCATTTGGCCAACTAAGCTAGGAGAAAACATGATTTTCCCAAGCTCACTTCACAGGTGTATCAATTCTCCCAAGGAGATTGTATTTTTTAAATTTCTCTAAGACCATGACACCTGTGTAAAACGTGAAGGATGTTTTCCTTACCTGGTCGGTTGTGGACAAGAACCTCTCTCAATTTTCCCAAATTCATCTTTGATTTCTCAGAAACATCATTTGAGTGAAACCTACCGCGATGTGTGGGACAATGGATTTGTCAAAATGAAGTGAAATGAAGGGGATAGGGGGCTTCTAAATTCTTGAGAAAATTTTGGTAAGTGGGGAGGGATGTTAGAAAGTAGTGGAAAGTGGGATCTCATAAACTGAGTGAGGGGAAGGAGTCCAAAAAGGCAAAACACAAGCCTAGCCTAGAAAATTGCCAAGTTGTAGCAAGAAACTAGGGTTTGTGCGAAAATGAGGAATTTGGGGGATTTTAGTGATGGGAAATGTTTAATAAGTACTTATGGGATAGTGGGTGTTATGAACATCAGATACAGTTTTTCCGATGATTGACCATCCAAGAATTGCTTCAAAAACCCTAGGAGAGGGAAATGAACCTTGCCTAGGCGCAACTGAAGCATGAACAAGGTGTAAAATGACCCAGTGGAACTTGACATGATGATGAAAACCATTTGAATGATGGTACACTCAGTTGCATGGTGACATGGAATGTCATTTGGACAACTTTGGCAAGGGTAAAATCAAACCCTAGACCTAATGCCTAGTGACCAAATTTTGCTTGAGGACTCACTGAAATGACAAAATTTGACTTTGACACCTTAAAATCACTTTGTAAGAGCACGTTTGATCACTGGAGGAAGGTTGCAAAGACTGACACTAACAGTGCCCATGTAGTCCCCATATTTTTATTGTTGTGCCCTATAGAAGCCCACTATTGTTATTATTGTTCCCTTACATTATTATGGTTATGTCGACCCTGATTATATTATGACCCCTTAGAGTCCTATATATAGAAAGGAGGTGTTTTCATTTGTATCATCCAAGAATTGTTCATTTGTCTAATGTAAAGGAGCTTGCCCCCTTGAAGAGGCTTATTTATAAGGCATTTATCTATCTTTTCTATCTTTTTCTGAGTTGGTTTCATAACAATTTTGATTTTTCGAAGTTTGTCCTTCAGTGCCAATTTCCTTTTGTCACTGTTGTTCTGGTACAAGTCTGTCAATGTTTTTCACATAGCATACAAAGTTTCCTTGCCATAGAGACTTGAGACAATGTGGTCTCGAACTCCTTCAAGGATTATCCACCTTGCCTTCACCACACTTCTTCCAATCAGCCAAATTATTTGCACCTGATACTGCTGGCTTAGGAATTTCTTGATCAACAAATTCCTTCAAGCCATTATCCTCTAGCACAACATCTATTATGTTCCTCTAGGCTATATTCAAAGGAATAATCAAGCAACAAACCATATAACACCATCTATTGATCCTAAAGTATGTATTGTAAATTCGAATTTCACCTCTAACCCAAAACTAAAAAATTAAAAATCTCCTCTAGTATACTATTCTTAGCTCTAGTACCATGTATAATTTAATATAGATTCAGAAGCTCATGCAATGTACTAAAGCACGGGAGAAGAGTCTACTTCCACTTTCAACCAGCAAAATCCAATAGATTGATGAAAATAATATGAACAAGAATAAGATAAATCAATGGAACATAACACAATATATATATGGGAAAAGCCACTACTCAAAACCTCGCTACCTATATGTCATATATCAGAAATATGAGTGAAGATACAAAGCATGTTCTCACTGGAACAATTCCATACAAGTATGCTCAACTCTCTCAGCTCACAAGCCAGCTCTTGGCCAACACTTAGCTAATTCTACAACTCTCCAAGACCCTAATCTCTTATGTACTTCCTAGGATGAATAACCCATATTTAAAGGGAATTCATGCTTCTAACACTGTGCAATCTAAACATAGGATCAATCTCTAATGCATGCATGATATTTACACTCCAGTAAATAATAAAACTGATAGTACGTTGTCGTTGTACTCTAGTCTCAACTGGGTCTTTCTCAGAATCGACATTTTTGTTGCACTCTAGTTTCTGATCAGGGAATATTAAGTTAACAAGATTAACACTTGTGGATTCACTGGTGCACCAACTGAATGTAAAACTTAGGGAGAACATGTAAATGACTTCATAAAGTCTTCCAACTGGAAATTCCTAAGCTAATTATTTTAATTAAACTTAATTAATTATTTACAAGTTCCTATGAGAATATAGTTCTGTTTTAATTCTCAATTTAATTCAAGGACAAATTAAGCTGGAGTTTCTTGTTGCCATTTCTCAACATTTGATTTCTATGCAACTAATTCATGTTTAATTTCTTTCAAAAATAAGCTCAACAATCATCGCTAACCATGCTCATAATCAAATTTAGCAATATTTTCTACTCAGAAATATTTACACAAATCTAACCCTAAAGTGAAGGTAGAAATAAAAAAGTAAACCCAACAATGATATTAAACTTAAAAATCATTAACACAACTTCCTACTTTGATAAATCCACTAGAAATTAATTGAGCAATTAAATGATTAACAGGTATCTTCCTAATTCAACAAATCTTATTTGAATGTGGCTAAGATATGGAGTAAGTAGCACACTATTTGCTAATAAAATTAATGGCACATTGGTCCCTAGTGAAATGATTGGAAAACTGTTCCTAATTAATCTTCACGAAAATTTAGACATGTTGAACATCAGCTACAAGGATTTCTTATAAAAAATTATAGATCCATAGACAATCAAGCTATTTCATTTAAATCAAAGGATTCATTTTAAGATTTTGGGAATCTCATTCCTCATAAACTCATTCTAAGCTGTACTCTACTTTTCAAAACTTATCAGTATTTGAGATTAACAAAAATGAAACCTATGAATGCAAATATATCTTATGGAAATTATTTACAAACTCACACAATTCAAAAGAAGAATCTAAATAGCTATCATAACATTTAGATCTACAGGAAATTTCAAATGTAATTAAATTACAATCGTATGTATAAAAATTCTGAAAATTACTAAAGAAAGGAAGAAATGACTTTAAGTATAGTATTACCAAAGAAAATTCCAAAACTGCACATTTTCTACCTAACCAAGATTGATACAGAACTTGGATGAGGTATGTGGTGGGCCCTTACCAAGACTTGAGACAAGCTAATTTAACTCAATAAGTCACACATTAAAAGGACATCAATCCATGAATTAAAAATACAAGATAAATTATATATTAAATCCTTCAACAAAACATAAATCCAAACATTCTAAACTTAGAATAAAATAGATTTATATGGTGCTTTAGTCACAACCTCCTGACCACTGGTTCATTCTGTGTAACCTCTCATACTAATGTTGGGCCTTCTTATAGAATTTATGGCTTGAATATAGTTACAACGAAATTACTTAGAAAAGTAAATACATGTGTGATCTAGGCATAATTGAGATAATACATAATTCTAAAGACCACTCATCCATTTCATATCTTCATTGGTCCATCTGTGACAAAAATTTAGGCCGAGGAAGTTAACACCACACTCACAAACAAAACAAACTATCTTCGAGATACCAAAGGTTGACTGGTACCAAATCTAGAGTAGAGTACCAAATAGAGTATGGAACTAAGCATTGAATGGATGTCTGATATGTTTCTTGAGCTAGATGTTGCGTCACTAATGACCTATCAATGTTTGCAAGTTTCCATCCTATGTTTAAGAACCATATCAATAAATCAGTCAATAGTGAATCAAGAAATATAAACTCTTTTAATCATCTACTTAGACTGAGTTCAATTGATGACACTAAATACGAAGTAGCGGCACTGATCGGGGAGACGCTGCTAGGGTTTCCAGGACTGCAGAACCGCCGCTGACTAGCCCGTGTCGTATGCGGGAGATCCTGCGGTAGCAGAATGATCAACATAGAGAGGTGTCCAGCGAGGTTTGCGGACTGTCAGCAAATTCTGGAGGGCTGGTAAGTCGGTTTTTGGTGTTTTCAACAACATTCCAGTTTTTTTAATATTAGAAACCGCCCTGAACGGAATGGGAGAACCAAGGGGGGGGGGAGAGATCCCCTCCTTCAGAAATGTGGTAATAGGAGAAACAAGCTCAGGAGGAGATCAACATACTGGAAAGGAAACTCATGCCCCAGTGATGGGTAACCTGTGGCAGAAAAGGATGAGAGGAAAATGCCTACCTAGGGCCCAAAAACAGCCAAGGTATGTTGTTCCAACCAACAAATTGGAGGAATATAGCTGTTACATGAGAGACCATGCCTTAATATGTCGTTTCGTTGGGTATTGGCCTTCGGAGCGAGAACTCTATAGATGGATCGATCAGAGATGGAAACCTAGGGGACAGGTAGACCTCAAACTTGGAGCTCAAGGTTTCTTCATAGCAATCTTTTCCAACCTGGAGGACAAGAACAGGATCTTTGAGGAGGGACCATATTTCTTGAACAATGTTGGTCTGTTCATGAAATTTTGGGAAGAGCGATATAACCCAGAAAAGGAAACCATGCTTGACGCACCAGTCTGGGTAAGACTGTTCGGGCTTCCTGATGAGTTCTGGGACCCTGAAATCTTGGAGGGGATTGGCAATATGATTGGGAGCTTTGTTAAAGCTGCAAAGGCTACAAAACAAGGTAAGTATAATGCGTACGCAAGAATCTGTGTTTATATAAATCTGGAAGATCCTCTCCCAGACAATGTCGAAGTCGAGTACCATGACACAATCTGGAAACAACCAATTGATTACGAACATATTCCCTTCCGTTGCCGTATCTACCACGAATATGGCCACCTATACAGGCAATGCCCTCTGAATAAAGAGGAAGAGTCCAAGAAAAGTCAGGTAGCCCAACAGAGAAATGTTGTGAGAATGGAGGATTCGGAGAGAGGATTTCAACAGGTTGTAAGGAAGAGAAGACAAAACAAAGAAGGACCGAAGCCCCAAACATAGAAGAAGTTCAGCCAAACAAGCAATCAAAATCAATTTGAGGCACTGCAGAGTGAAAACGAAGAATATGAAGTAAACTTGGAAGACGATGAGGACCCAGAGACTACCCCCATGGACATCACTGGAGAGGAAAAAGGAAAAGAAACAGATCTAAAGAAAAAAAGCAGGGAACAACCGGAGGAAAAGGAAACAGAAACAGAACTGGCATCTAGGATGGAAGTGGAAAACTCGACAGAAAATGAAGCGGAGGAGGAAAAGCTCATGAGAAAGCTACTCCAGGAATGGAAGTATCTGGACAGCATATTCATACCTGATAAACAAAAACAATTATATAAAGAAGCTTTTCAGAAATATAAAGAGAAAAAAGGAGAACCCCCAGACAAACCAGCTATGACAGAAAGTCAGCAGGACAATGAAGACAAAGGAATGGGCAGCTCTGGCAAAAACAACAGGAAACGAGGCCGGAAACCAATGAGTGAGACTATCCAGACAGTGGGAGATATATTGATAAACTCAGGTAAAGTGATACCTCTATCGGAGGTATTTTTCCCCTCTTACAAAAAGTTTTAAATGATAGTTATTAGTTGGAATATTAGAGGCCTGAATAGTAGAGGTAAGCAGAGACATATAAAGGAAAAGTTGAAAAAGGAGAAACCTAGTATCATGATCTTACAGGAAACAAAAATTTTGATTCCACAGCTAGTAGAAATAATTGAAAAAAGTAATCTCCCATATCAACTGATTGGGCAAGATGCAATAGGGGCTGCAGGAGGTATTGCAATCTTGTGGAACCCCAATGAAATTATCATAGACAATTGGTCTAGCATGAATGGATCCCTCACTGGTCTAGGTAGGATCGTAGGAACTGCTCAACAGGTAGCTATTACAGGGGTCTACGGCCCCCCCTCCTCGGGGAGAAAGGAGCAGTTCATTAACAGCTTCAAATCTATCCGCAGACTCTACCCTGAAGCGGCTTGGATCATTGGTGGGGATTTCAATTTGATCAGATCCTTGGACGAGAAAAAAGGAGGGCTGAGGAGGAGAGATCACTTCATGGATAGCTTCAATGAAATGATTGAGGAACTCAGGCTTGTGGATATCCAGAGTATCAATGGGATCTACACATGGAACAACAGAAGGGGAGGTAAAAATCAAATTGCTTCAAGACTGGATAGATTCCTAGTGTCGGAAGCCATCATGAAGATGGATGTTTTTGTGGAGGCCAAGATCATTCCATCTTTGGGATCGGACCACTGGCCGATCCGATTAGAAATTGACATTAAGAGGATTCAGGGGAAAAGGCCCTTCAGATTTGAAGCCTTTTGGTTAAGAGACCCTGATTTCATCAAAAAAGTTGAGGACTGGTGGGGAAATTGCACTAGTCAGGGCAGATGTAGGATGCACACGTTCCAACTGAAGTTGAAAGAGCTGAAAGGACAAATAAAAATATGGAATAAGGAGGAATTTGGCAATATCTTGGAAGATAAACAAAAACTAGAAAAGGAAATGGCGGATATCCAGCAGAAGATAATATTAGAAGGCAGAACAGAGGAAAGCATCAATAAAGAAGGGGTAATCCTTGGCAGATTACAAGAACGACGAAAACAAGAGGAGATCCTGTGGCGTCAAAAATCTAGGATAAAATGGCTAAGGGAAGGGGAAAGAAACACTAAATTCTTCCACCAAGCTATGATCAAGCATAGGCAAGGAAACAGGATTTTATCAATTAAAAACAAGAATGGAGAGAGAGTTGTTGAGCAGAACGAAATTGAACAAGTCCTGATGGAACACCACAAGGAGATTCTGGCAGAACCTCAAGTTGATAGAATGAGAGCCATTCAAGAGATCTGCTCAGCTATCCCCAGCTTGGTCTCTGAGGACCAAAACAAAGCTCTTATGTGGGCAGTGACCCTAAAGGAGCTGGAGGAAGTTGTGAAGGCTATGAAAAAGGGGACTTCTCCTGGGCCGGACGGTTTCACAGTGGACTTTTACCAAGCGGGCTGGCACTTCCTAGGAAGAGAGATACTGGACTTAGTGGAAGAATCAAGGATAAACCAAAAGGTATGGCCTGCCCTCAATTCTACCTTTTACGCTCTCATCCCCAAGGGAGATAACCTTGAAGAGGCTAATGGCTTCAGACCTATAGCCTTGTGTAATGTTATTTACAAAATGATTACTTCTCTGATTGCCAAAAGATTAAAACCTCTCTTGGATAATTTAATCTCGGCTGAACAAACTGGTTTTGTGGAAGGTAGGCAGATTCTTGATGGCCTTGTTGTAACTCAGGAGGTTATCCACTCCTTAAAAGTTAAAAAACAAAAAGGAATGATGATTAAATTAGACTTATCTAAAGCTTATGATAGATTAAATTGGAAATATTTGGAAACTGTCCTGGAGAGATTTGGTTTTCATCAAAGATGGATTGCTTGGATCCATAACCTGATCTCCTCCCCTCACTTTTCTATTCTGGTTAATGGAAGCCCCTCAAAAACTTTCAACGCCTCTCGAGGTATTAGACAGGGAGATCCCTTATCCCCATTTTTATTTATTCTTGCCGCTGAGGGCCTTGGTCGCTTCATCAAACAAGAACGAACAGCAAATAGAATTAAAGGGTTGAAAATTTGGGGAAACAACCTACCCCTAACTCATCAACAATTTGTTGATGACATAATGCTGTTTGGAGAACCAACGGTAAGAGAAGTCCGACATCTCATAAGAATTTTGGATTTGTTTGTAGAGGCTTCTGGGTTAGAAATCAATAAGGATAAATCCTGCATCTTTATCTTCAACACAATAGACCAGGTCAAATCTCACTTAATCAGAATTCTAGGATTCAAAAGGGGGGAATTACCTACTAAATATTTGGGTAATGTTCTGGACTTCACTTCTAAGAGGGTGAAAAACTGGCAAGGAGTGCTGGACAAATTAAGCAACAAGGTTGCAAATTGGGCTTTCAGAGTTCTCAACATAGCTGGCAGGGTCGTTCTTGCTAAGTCGGTCCTTCAAGCTATCCCTATCTACCCTCTTTCGATTATGGCCGCCCCTGTTGGGGTTTGTGCTAAAATCAGAGAAATCATCAGGAAATTCATATGGAGCGGGTCCGATCAGAAGAAAAAATGGGCCCTGGTCTCGTGGAGTCAGCTAACTGAAAGAAAAGAGAAAGGCGGGTTAGGCTTGAGAGACCCTGAAACTCTTAACAGGGTCCTGGGGGCCAAGTTGTGGTGGAGATGGCTTAGTGGTGGAAACGATCTCTGGAAAACTATATGGAGGATAAAATATAGAATGCCAGCCTCTCAGGTCGATATCCTCAGACAATAGGAAATTCCCAAAGGCTCCGCTATTTGGGAATTAGCCTCTCAAAACCGCGATCTAATTAGCAAACATACCTTCTGGGAAATCCAGGGTGGCTCAGAGGCCAACTTCTGGGATGATAGGTGGCAACAACGTGAAAGTTTGAACAGCATCCAGAACCTCCTCTAGATCCATGGCAGAGTTGAAGGAAATAAAATCAGTGTAAAGGACTATTGGAAAGTAAATGACATATCGGAGGGGTGGAGAGTCTGGGAAGACCCGACAGCATGGGCTCGGGAGCTCACCCCAGAGCTCCAAGATTGTTACAGGAAAGAAATGGGATCAAGAAGAATTAGAGTTTGCCAGGGGAAAGACATCCTCCGTTGGGGGAATTCTATGAAGGGGACTTTCACAACCAAAGAGGCTTATTATTTAATGGATTCTCATAACAGAGGAGACGGAAATGTGGAATGGAAAACAATATGGGAGGGCAACTCGTGGCCGAAGGTGACAATATTCATTTGGTTGGCAACTAAAAATAAAATCTTAACTTGGGACCGTATTCAGAAAAAGGGATTTAATGGCCCGTCACGTTGTTACCTGTGCAACAATGACACTGAGACTAGAGATCACCTGTTAGTCAGATGCCCATATACAGAGAAACTCTGGATGCTTGCTAAACGATTGTTCAAAAAAACAGGAGTTAACAGCAGGGAATTTAATGATTTGATTTTTAACTGGCGTAACGAAACCTTTGGATGCAGGGTGCTCCAGAGGGCTTGGAATCTTATATCCCCCTTTATCCTCTGGATGATCTGGAAGGAGCGAAATAGGAGGATATTTCAAAATTCTGCCAAGAAACCAGAGTTAATTTGGATTCCGGTGCTCGAAAGTATGCGGGAGACTATCCTTGTCAGTAAATGGGCGAATGATGACTGGAAGGCAAATCCAGATGAACAAGAAATTCTAAATAAGATAAACCTAAAACCCGAAATGGTTCACTTTAAATGTTCGACCAGCCAGGATATGCAAACTCAAAGCCCAGAAAAGTTTAGCTACCCCAGTGACCACTTTGTTAAACTCAATTTCGACGGGGCCTCGAAGGGGAACCCGGGCGACGTGGGTTTCGGGGGGATTTTCAGGGACAACAATAGCCGAGTCAGATGGATTTTCGCTGACTGGGGAGGCCAGATGACCAATAATGAGGCCGATTTCTGGGCCCTTCATCAAGGATTACAGATAGCCATCAGGAACGCCTACTCTAAGCTGGAAATTACAGGGGACTTGCAACTTGCGGTGGACATGCTGCGGAGGCTTAACAATGGGCAGGGATGGGAGAAGGTTACTAAAAGCTGGTGGACTGCGGGGATTGTTAAAGAAATTGCAGCGCTCCTCAAACACATCGACTACAGGATTATCAATCATGTCCGCAGAAAAAGGGAATCAGGCAGCGGATTGGCTGGACAATTGGAGAAGTAGAGGACGTGGTAGCACAATCGATAGCCAGTGGTGAGCCGTAGAAGGAAATGGGGAGTGGAAGGAGCTGGCGGACCTTATCAAGGCCGATCATGATCAAGCCACAAATGCCAATGCACGGAGCAGTGCGCTAGAATAAAAGGGGACAGTGGAGGTCCCGACTCAAGAACAGGGGGCGATTGGGACCTGATGTGATCATAATTATGGACTACAGGATGACGGATCAGAATTTTGATGGTAGTACAGCGGCGGTGGGTGGAGCGGTTAGACGAAAGTACACTCAAGGTAAGTTAATTAATGCCAGAACTATAAGAGGTGGTGGATGCGGTTCGTCTGACAGCACCCCTGAGGAGATTAATATGGAAATGATGGTTGAGAGTAGGGGCTCGTACTGGCGGCTTTCGAAAACCGACCCAACTTGTATCCCCGATGAAAGGCATTTGCTTTATAACCACGGATGGCCGATTGTCACGGCATTCTGTGAGCTCCCAATTTGGAAAAGATCGGAGGTTTCCACTAAGCGGCATCAGAGAGCTGTTACAATCTCTAGCAAACAGAGAAAGCACCGAGACAGACTAGTGGACAGTATGGAGACCAGACGGAAACTGAAACAAGTTGAGGAGCGTCAGTATGCAAGGGATGAGAATAGGAGCCACGAAGGCAAGGTTTTTATGCAGGAGGAACCACCTTTCGCTGTGTGGGAAGTTGAGGACAACTCGGATGAAGATAAGATTCTGGAGACCGTGCACGATGGTAGGCGCTCTCATAACAACGCGGCTGAGGAAGGTCAAGAACAGACACAGACGGAGCAATTGAATTGCCGGGACTCAAAGGTCCGCTGCTATGGCATGAGGAAGTGCCCTTCTACGCCTGATGAGGTGGAGGACGCCCTGGAGGAAGACTTAAGCAAAAGAGCTATGAGATATCTTCGAATCCCTCAAAAGAACTCTGCTGAAAAGACTAATCAGAAGGTGAGGACTGATCTTCCCGATTATCAGACTGCGGGGACCCGCCGCTTTGGACTGCGGAAGCATAGCATTTCTCCCGACAGTGAAAGAGACTTGCCGGGCAAGCGGGGCAAGGGGCAGAGAGAGCCCGTGAAGGAGGAGGGCGAAACTTCCAGGTGCTCGGGCAAAGGCAGAAAACCTAGGGAAACTGTTAACCTCCGCGTTCGTCGGGCAGAGCAGGCCTTTCTCTGTCACTCCCACCCGGCTGTGCGTCGAATCATGGATTACCTTGAAGAGGAAGCGTTGCAGAATCAGTCTGATGAGGAAATGGAAGAATTAGAATTTCTCCTTCACGACCCGGGCCATACCAGAGGAAGGATGTCCTTAATCAAACAATCGCTGCATATTTATTGGGTAATGAAGGGGCTTCTTGCCAAGGCCATGGAGCACGTGGCCAAAGAGATGGTGGAGCTGGCTCTCGGAGATCAAACTATTCGCAGAGAACTTAGCTACCTGCGTATTGCTATGACAAAGCAGGAGGAGCAGCTGGATGCTATCCAGCAAATGTTGAATCGAGACCACTCTGGACTAGAGGGAGCTGCAAACAAGCATACGGATGGCGGCATCGACTGAGTTAATAGATGGTTAGAAACTGCAAGTGGTTTTTTTGTTTTGGTTCTGTTCATGTGCAAGATATGAGCAATCATGTTATGCAGACTAGTAGTTTTAGCAATAGTTTCAGTAAGTTTCAAGACTGCATAGTTTACTTAGCTAGGGCTGCCAAGCTGTGGACCTATTATTTTTGGGCTGCTATTAAAAACTATAGATGGTGCTATGTCCCGGTTTCCCCTCGAGGGCGGGCTTAAACTGTTTTTCTGGATATGCTGTAATGTTCTGTTGATCAAAGTAATAGAATGAGTACCATCCTAGCTTACAAAAAAAAAATCATCTACTTAGACTAACCAAAGATATGTAAAAACAGCCTTTATTGTGATTCTTACCACCATCATAAAATAACAAGGTTTAGCCAATATAGAGTGGTTTCTAGGTGTCAAAAAAGGTAAAATATGGTAGGTAGTAGTGGAAATAGTAGAATAGGGTATGAAAAGGATAACAAAAGTAGGGTCCAAAAGTTATTCAAAATATATTGTGATGTGTTTGCATGGACATAAGACAATTTGAAAACTGATGACACTCTTATTATGCATTGTATCATCCCTATAAAGGAAGGGATGAAGCCTATCGAGCGAAAACTACAAAAATTTCATGCAACAGTAGAACCCCTTTTGTAGAAGGAGTGGAGAAAGTTGTTGGATGCTTGGATCATCTTTAAAGTTAGTCATTCCACATGGTTTTCCAATCTAGTCCTAGTCAAAAAGAAGTTTAAAGAGATATGATTATATGTATATTTTCACAACCTTAATCGAGCTTATGATAAAGATAACTATCTAGTGCAATCAATGGAGCAAATACTCTAGATAGTATCTGGGTATGAAATGATTTTACTAATAGATGGTTTCAATGTGTATAATCAGGTGCTAGTAGCAGAAGTACACATATCAAAAACCACCTTCTAGACCTAGTGGGGAACACTCTTTCAAGAGGATTCCATTTGGACTTGTAAACAGAGATGAGAGTTTCCAAAGAGAAATGGACATCACCTTTCGTGGTGTCATAGGTCAAAACATTTCTGTTTATTTCGATAATGGTATTATCTTCTCTAAGAAAATATCATATCACGTACGCCATTTGAAATAAATATTCAAGTGATGTCTAAAGTATGGGATTTCTCTTAATCCCATGAAGAGTGTCTTTTTTGTGTTCAAAGGAATCCTACTGGGATACATCATAGTAAAGAGTGGGATCAAGATTGATCACGAGAGGGTCAAAGCCATCACGTGGATCATATTCCTAGCGAATAAGAAATCCATGCAGTCTTTCTTAGGAAATATAAATTTCCTGAGAAAATTCATGTCTGATTATGCTTTGATAGTTAAACCCATACATGAGGTGATCAAGAAATATGAAACATAAAAATTGGATAAATGAGAAAAGGATGATTTTTCTCATATTAATAAGGCTATTGTCGATGCACCCACACTTTCCAGTCTAGATTATGGAAAATATTTCATGCTCTATACGTTTACTTCAAATTCATCGATTGAAATCATCCTGACTCAGACATGTATTGAAGGATATGGTGACATATCTCCTTTATGAGAGCTATTCTACAAGGACCTAATTTAAATTATCCTACCATTGACAAACACGCATATGCAATATTCAAGGGAGATAATTTCTTTAGGCCCTACATATTGAAAGCTCACACAATTTTGTTTGTACCTCATTCAGTACTAAGAACATTATTTTTGCAACAAGAGCTAGGTGGGAAGAGGGCTAAATGGATGAAAAACCTTCAAGAGTATGCTTTGGAGTTAAAACTAGTTCATAAAATAAAGGTTCATAGCCTATGTAATCTAGCTTCCGAAGCAAGATTTGATCTCAAACAAGACTTTTTATGATGGTAGTAGGAGATCGAAATGTATGATATTGAATATGTTCCTTAGTACACATCTAAACTGCCATGGTATGCATACCTATGACAATTTCTAGAGCACCACACGCTTCCCTCACGTTCATGGGATTATTTTACATAATCACCACAATGGTGTCTTGCTGAGGTTCCTTGCACTCTACGATACAAACAAGGTCTTGAAATATTTACACAATGGACTGGCAGGTGGCAACTGTGTGGGTGAGACTAGAACACATAAGGTTACTCAAGCTGGTTATTATTGGCCCACTCTATTTAAATATTCTAATGCTTATATCCACAATTTACAAGCATGTAAGAGATGTGTTGACAATGATTAGAGGTCATCGGTCTCACTCCTACCAACAGTAGTTGAAGTACCATTCCGAAATTGGGGCCTTGATGTTACTGGAGAAATTTTTCCTCATTCATCAAAGCAAAACTGATATATCCTAACAATGTAAAAATTATTTCATCGATGGAAGAAATTCCTCTCAGAGAAGTAAATGACCATGAAAACATCCAGTTATTGCAACAAAATAGTATGACCAGGTTTCATGTTCCTAAGTCACTTGTATTTGATAATGGGACATATTTTGCAGCGTTAAAAATTTATGAATTCGCATTAGAAAATGAAATTGTATTGAAATATGCATCTAATTATTATTTGGAGGGAAATTCTTTTGATGAATCCATGAATAAGAATCACTTCTGTGTAATCAAGAAAACCATTTTCATTGAATAAAGGATCTGGTATAAAGCTTTAATCAATGCCCTTTGGGTTGAATGTTTTACTCTGCAACCTTCCTGGAGAACCTTCCTCTGAACATGTATCTTCCATCCTTGGAACTCTCACAAGAGTTGCAAGGTAAACCTAACCTCTTTGTTCAAAAAATTATATATACGGTACTTAAAGCTGAGCAAGAAATGAAAAAAACAAAGAACAATTTGTTGCACATCAGAGCCATGTAAAGCACTGGTTTGATAAGAAGTTTGTAAGGGAAAAGAGCTTTGATGTGGGTGACCTGATCGTGAAGTGGGATAAAGCCCACGAAGAAAAGGGGAAACACACAAAGTTCCAACATTTATCGATTGGACCATTTATTTTTGATGAAAAGCTTAACCATAGTTATTTCAAGATGAAATCATTATATGGTAGGATTGACCCCATTCTAGTAAATGGTCGATATTGAAAGCATTACTTTCGATAGCAGCTATAAGTTGCACTTGCTATACAATTTTGTTTCTTCCTTTATTTTATTTATGTCCATTATTTTACCATTATGTAAGTGATGTCTTGTCATGTCTTGTTGGTTGGTCAGTGTACATAAATAATATCATACTTTGAAAATGATAAAATCACAGTGCACGTTACCCTTTTCCATATTGAAACAATTGTGATATGGTGTACCCTCTATGTCTGTTTCCAACAAGTAGAGAAAATTGAGATGCTATGCATAAAACTAGGTCAAAAGGAGGAAATCAAGGAAATAAATAATTCCTCAAGGTCTCACCATTAACCAAAATTTATTCCCAATAGAGAAGGTGAAGTTCTCCCAGTGTGTCCACAATGTTGTCGCTGCTACAACACCATGCAAAATTTCTCCATATTTGAATTTTGGAGCCTACTATCACTATCATATCTAGTGTTTCTTTGATCACCAAATGTTATTCCATATTATTCTATGTGTTTCAAGTGTGTTTAGATGGTCTGAAGTGTCATCGTATTGATCAGAACATTCTCTAGTACATTTTGTAGTTATAACATCTTTGTTGTCATAAAACGACACTTTCGGGTCACAATCACACACACTTTAATTTTTATACTTGGGGAATGTGTACAAAGTGGTGTTTCAATGAATATTTACCATTGCTCAATTTTTTCCAAGTTTTCTTCATGAGCCAGTGTAATTCACTCTTGGTTCTATGTCAAGACTCATCCTGTTCACCACTCGCTCATATCTTACACTTAGACAAATTTTTGGTTCAAAACAAACTACTTAAGGTTAGGAGCACACAATATCACTTTGAAGCCTTGATGGGGAATACTTCATTGTTCAAAAGTTCGCCATGTGCCCTCGAAGGGTGGAGGGTGCACTTATTAACCCTCTTCCCCCTTGTTTACTCTAAATTGTGTCCTCCTCAGACCAAGTCTTCCATTAGCACAATCCTTCAACTCCAACAAATGTGCCATCCTTGAGCACATAGGTGCACCTTGAAGGCCTTAAGATTCACCCTTCAACCTTCCATGAATTTCCTGCACCTTCTTGGACTCCTTGACCACATGAGTGTACTCCAAAGGAATGAAGCACAAACCTTCATTCTTTAGGAGTGCACCCTGCACCCTCTTGGGTGACTTGAGCATAAGAGCACACCTCGAATGACAAAAGCCTTCATCATTCAGCCTTTAGGAGTGTGCTCCATGCCCTCCATTACTCGTTTGAGCTCACAACACACTTCAGAATCTCCAAGCTTTCTCCTTCATATTTTGGACTTGCAACATGTGCCCTACTGTGAATGTCTTCTTCCTTTGAGTGCATGAGCACAGGTTGAAGCCCCAAAGGATCTCCTCCTTAGCCCTTCAAAATTTCAAAGTGTGCCCATGTTCCTTGAATCCCCTTTTGTCCTTCTTGAGCACGCCCAAAAGGCCTAAATAGAAAATACTCATGGAACATGGTAGAATCAAATATTTTGAGGTTAACGATTTCTCATCATGAGTGATTTGCAGATACAAGTATTTGAGAAACATCATGGAAATAACATATGACAAATATCGGGAAAGCAGAACAAACAAAGGAAGCTCAGAAGGAATGAAGAACATGCTTGACTCATGATGATCAAAGCAGCCCCAAAGAAATAATTAAGTAAAATACCCCATGGAGGGTAAGGACATCAACGATCACAACTATTCAAAGAACAAAAATATAGTTGGCAACCATGTCATCACTAAAGGAATTCCATGTCATTAGTCACTATTAGTCCCAGTCATGAAAGATAGTGTCCTATCAAGTCTCATCATATGATGATGTGGAATTCATGATGTGTTGTTATAATAATTGTAAATACAAATAAGTGTAAGTCCAAGAGTCATTTATGAACTAAAGAGTTATGGAATTCTTAAGGATGTGTAATATCAAAAGTCATATGTAATTCCAAAAGTAATTTGGAATCTCGAGGGTTATAGAAGTCCAAAGGTCATAAGAAGTTGGAAAGTCAAGAGTCATGAGGATGTGAAAAGTCATTCCTCATGCTATAAATAAATCCTTGTTTCTCATCTAAAGGAATTTTAACCTTGGCTTCTCCCACAATGAATTAGAGAGGCAAGGTTAGTACTTTAGAGGCACAAGTAGTGGCTCTAACAATCCACTATTGGAGCTAGTGGTGTTCATTGCATTTAGGTATCTTGGTACTTTTGCTAAATATTGAAGCCTGATAGGACAACATGTTTTCAGACATGGATTGTGAATACTTCTAAGACAATTCTTTGAATGTTTATGATTCATTTGTTCTTCAAGTAGTATTAGATTAATTGAACTATTTTGGTTACTTCAGTGCTCCATTTGTTGTTATGTGATAATGATCGTTGCATCATTGTGAACTATTTCCCTTGATGTTAGATGAGTTTTACTTATTTGTGTGTGTCTCATTTAGGGTAGTAGTATTACTTCTCTCTTCGAGGCTCACTCAGTTTTACCCTCCACAGTAGAAGGACCTTGATACATTGACAATTCAACATTCAAAAGAAATACTAGCTTCCTCATTCGAAAGGACAATTGCGCTTTTCCGTTGTGCTTACAGCTAAAGCAAAGGCAGATATTTAAGTAAAACAACAGTTGATCCATATTCTGGATGGGATTCCTATGTCAACAATGTGAGGTCTTATTGGGACTTATATTAGGGAGATTCCTTATATGTTTGCACTATCTAACACCGTCAACGCATACATAAAAATATTAACTTAATAAATTCACAGGCCAAAGGAATTATAACCTTCAATGTATATTTTGGAATTGTATATAATTTCAAAAATTTATTGTCATGAAATTTCCAGTGGAATGTTTGTAGTAGTTTATCTATATCATATTGTTATTACACTAGGTTTGTTTGTGTGTATTATGGAGATTTGCAGGGTATGGGTATTAGTTAAGCCAAAACTCACAAAATCTGATCCATGGTTGATGAATTTTATGAATAGCTTTAAACACCCCACTAAGCAGTCATCGTGTGGATGGAAGCACAAGTTGTATATATAAAACATACTATGAGCCTCCTTGTGATCACTCTCACCAATAGGCTCAAACTATTCAGAGAATATGGAGGTTATAATTTAGATTTCATATCTGAAGGAATATTGTAGGAGTCAAAGGAGCTCGAGAGGGATTCTAAGAAAGAAACAAAAGAGGATCAAGACAATTTAAGTGTCATGAATCATTCATAGTCAATGTTGAAAAAGGAATTGAGGTGTTATATCAAGCCATATTAAGGTGAAATTTAATATTGGAATTTAAATCGATGGTTGCAGCATATATAATCTTAGTTAAGTCTCCATAATATATAGGAAGGAAGACAAATTCATTCCTTGTCTGAAACTATAGGGCCATGGCTTGAAATATTGGAAAAGTCACGTAGAGACCTGAAGTTAATAGAGATATCCTTTAGTGACTAAGTGAGAGCATTTTAAAAATATCATAAATTCATACTTTGACCATATCATATATGTAGAGGACCAATGGATCTAATGGCATTAATTCATTAAAACACAAGTGAAAATTTTATAGGATTACACTAAAACGTTTAGAAATATGGTCATAATGTTGGGTATCTTGTAAAAGAGCTAGACATACTCTTTAAGTATTTGGTAAGTCCACATATTCATATATGAAAGTAAGTGATATTGTTCTAACAAAAATGGTGGATGAGTGTTATATATAGACACAATATCTAGGTAACATAGGATAGAGGAAACAATAATCAATATGGTTAAAGCAAAAGGAGAACTAAAAAGCTTTTAAGGAGGGGAATAATAAGTGGAAAGGAGGAAAACACAAGATGAAAACAACCACAAGACACCTATCAATATATCCCAACAACAACTCTGACCATTGCACTATTGATGGTGATATAAAGAAGAAGTGATAGAAGTTGCCTCCAGATTTCATCCTAAAGACCTAAAGGAAATATGAAAAGAAGGAAAATAACATGATCACAAATTTTCCTAATAAGGTTGTATTTAGCGTGGACGTGTATAAGAAAATTATTTATAAATTGGTGTAGAATGGGGTGATTCTATGTAGCCTTCAACAATAGGAAGAGAACAAAATGACCAAACTCTTCTATATAAATATATAGGTCAAAAAGATGAAAAATTATTCTCTATTCTACTAAGGATCATAGGAAATTATGATAGTGGAAAATATTATCAATAACATATTACTAGAGACATATCACCATCCTATTTTATATCAATTAGGATGGGTTTACAAGTAGGTAGAGATAAAGCTAACAAAAAAATGAATAATAAAATTTGATAATAGTGTTGATTTTACTGATGAAGTAGACTTGCATGTAGTTCCAATAGATGGATGTGCATTTTTGTTTAAGAGTCCATATATGTACATGAAATATATGATACCCACACATAGATCCAACCAACAATACCTCGTCAAGGATAAAAACTCCTTCATAATTTATGCACATAATGGAACGTCGAAGATATTGTTGGTAAGTGTCAATTATGCCAAAAATTCGATCAATTTTAGGAAGAAGTAAGATTTATTGTATTGAAGAGAAAATTATCCTAAAGAAAAGTCCATGAAAACTAAGTAATCACTAGAGGGGTGCACTAAGGAACAAAAGTAATAAATTGAGAGTTGTTACAAGTATACATGGGTGTTTTCCATTAGTGTAAAATGATACAAACCATAGAGGGGAGCAGAGCATGAGATCCACCTATTTTCAAAATCTCTATTGATAAGCATTGTGATATATAAAAATTTCCTTATATATGTTAATGGCATGAAAAAACAAATTGTAACATCTATTGAAATAGGGTGCGATTTGACCAAGCCAGACCATGTGGGTCATCCATCGTCATTGTCCTAAAGGAGGATAAGGTTTAGTAGATATGTAATCAATACAGGTTGTTAGGAAACATTATTATTAAGAATAGGCACCCCCTATCTAGGATATTCCACTAGAGATTTTTTCATAAGTGTGATAACAATATATTTAAAAAATTGAAATTTACAATACAAGGGTTTTATTTCTCCTTAGGTTTCTCAATATATATATTAATTTTAATCGTGTGTGCATGAAAATTAAAATTATGAAAAAACTAGACAAAAACAAAATAATGTCTTGCAAACAATTATTTAAACAATATATAACATGAGTAACCCTTTTGGGTGAAAACCTAGTTGGAAGGTGAGGTCGCTCTACTCTCTTTCTCAGATACAAAATGGTTACAAATGCAACGAAGTAAGCCCTATGGCTCATGGGATAATACAGTGCAAGAATCCTCTCTTTCTTCTCTCTTCTTATCCCTCTTAAGTGTTCTTTCTCGTTTATGGAGTAAATGTTCTCAAAAGGAACTCAACCCCTTTTCCTCCTAATTGTCCAATTATAACACAACCTAATTGCCTCCTAGTGGTTAGGTTTGATTAATTCAACTCATAAATAAAGTTACAATATAGGCTCTTATATAGTGTTTTTCATCACAATCATGTGGCTAGAAAATGTTCCATGAATAATGGAGGCTAACATGGTATCCCCTCGAAATATTGTGTCTAAAATAGGAAGGTCAACTTTCAAGTGGCATAAAATTTATATAGAGACTCTAGTTGAGGGTATTCTTTCATTGTTGGAAAAATGTCTATGTGTGAAATATTAAAATAAGGTCTTTAAAATAATGAGGAAAATTTCCGCCTCCATAAAATATCATTTGATGCCTCAAAATGCTCTTTGGATGTTTTATACTCTAATTTGTCAAACTAGGTCCCAAATGTAAAAATGTGCCTCTGAGATGATTACTTGACTTTTTCCACTCTAAATGCATTGATCTAGATGAAAAGGAATATAATGATCCTATATAGATCACACCATCCCTTTTTGGGAGGCTTCTGGTCCCCAAATTCTTCTACTGAATCAAGTGAGGAGAATTTTCTTCCACCTTCTTTGTAGTGTACCATTTAGTTGTGCTTAAAAGTTATCATTTAAAACTATTCTGGCAAAGGTCATGCTACCAATATATTGTTTTTTAAGGCCTCCTTTTATGTCTTTTGTGAAGATTTCTTGAGCATTTGGTGCTGAATATTCTACATAAAGTAGGACATATTCCTCTTCCTGATATAGCATGCGAGGCTCATGGATATTTAGGCTTTGGACATTCACAACTAAGTAAATGGATGCGTAAGGGGATAGAATGAGTTTGTAGGTGTTATATCCCACCTTTTGTAGTATCTCAAAGGGGCCATACTACAAAGATTTTTTTTCATACCTAGACCCTATAGCTTCTTGTTATTTAATTATAGTCATACTTTGTCTCCAACCTTGAAAACATTCTTTTCTATGTGTTGATCACACCTCACCTTGCATTTTTCCTATGAATTATGGAGTGTCTCCTATAACTGTATATGAATATGTGTGATATTTTCTACAAATTTTTATACCCTGAAGGCATCCCTTGTAAGGTGTTTCCTTATTTCTCCATTAGTGAAGGTGGAAAACATCTTAAATAAGTTTAAAATGGGGACTAACTAGTAGAAGTGAGGACTAATCTATTATAAGAGTGTTATATATATACCATATTTTCAACGCAATTCTTCAGATGCCTCTAATGCCCATATGTTTGATGATGGAATGTTGTATAAAATCTCAATTGCATGTCCATATTATAACATAATGCAGTAAAATATTAGATAAGAAATCATGTGTCCCTGTTTGAAATGTTGCTCGCGAGTGAACCTACGCTTGTCCAAAGAAAAGGTTTTTTCTTCTCACCTACCAAATGGTTTTTTACAGAGAATAATAACACACACCTTGTTGAACATGTTAGCTACCACTAATATGTAGCAATGTCCCTTCATGGTTGTTGGTTAACCTCTCAAAAAATCAATCGAAATGCTTTTTTATTTATAAGTGGGTAGAGATAAGGGATGATATTGTTGAAGATTTGGTAGCTCAGAGATGAATTTCTAAAAATCAAAAGTATAAAAATATAATTTCTAAGAATAGAATGTCTAAAATTAGAATGTATCAAGATACTATCACCTTGCATTAATTGGTAATCAATTATTGTTGATCGAAAATCCCTTCTAATCATGAATCATTCCTAATAGTTGAATTTCAACTTAATCATCAATACTATCACTAATATTACTATTATTATTAAAAATAAATTAAAATCTCTCAATCATGGCTCTCAGTAATGTTCTCTTACACTCTCATTATTTCTCTTACACTCTCTTACACTCAATAAAAACATGTCTTAAAATATTCCTATTACACACGCTTTAATGCATATGTTACACTCTCTCTTAAAATCATGAGTTACAAAGGCATGAGTTACATTTCCTAAATGGGCACATGTTACACTCCTCTTGGCATGTGAGTTACTCCTCCTTTATGATATGGATTCCTTCATCCACCTATATATATATGTGACTCATTGTTTCTCCACCTACTACTTGTGGACTTTAAAAGAAGAATTTGATCTTGAGAAAGAGTTGGAGAGAGTTGAAGAAGATTGTGAGAGAGAGACTTGGAGAGTAAGAGCAGAACATGGTGAGCCAAGGTTGATTCAGTGATTCAGTGTTTCACAGTTGATTCAGTTGAAGGGAAATTTGATTTAGTGATTTAGTGTGAACATTTGTTGTTGCTACTAGTGAGCTTCATGCTACACCTTGTTCATATTTGGGTGAACTTATTCATTCTCGTCATCTCTAATTCTACTATGTATCTCGTTTCAACAATTGATTTTTAATAGAAGAAGAATCTGGTTGGTTTTTTCCATTATAGGTTTTTCCCTAGTCATTGGACCTAAATTCTCTATGTCTTATTATATTCTTGGTTGTCTTATATTGAGCATTTCATTTATGTTCTATCTAGAACTACTTATCTAATATTGTACCATAAATAAATCTCTTAATAAGTGATTTTTACAACATAGAAAGTCACAATTTCAACATGCTATCAGAGCTTTGCAAAAGACAAGCCCAAGAAGATAAGAGTTGTCATCCTTATATTTTATATTGAAATATCACTTGCAACATATATTTTGTGTTCAATTGCAACTTGATGCTCCTCCTATTTGGTTCTGAAATATCACTTCTTGCTTCTTATTCTTGCGGCTAAAATTTGTGTCAATTATTGTTGAAATTTCCGTTGAAATTTTACAGTTGAAATCTTGCTGCTGAAAATTTATTGCAAAATTTTGCTACTAAAATTTTTCTACTAATTTTTTTTTGCTAAAATTTTATTGTTGAACTTGTTTCTGCTACCATTTTTACAATATTCCAACGAACAAAAGATATGATAGTAAATTTTCATATAATAATTAAGGCATTGCATATGCTTAATAGTTATGGTTTTATTACTGGTTGATGCATGAAAAAGTAAAGAGTATCTTTGCTTATGCATGTGCAAGAAAGTGTTGCCTTCAAATGAAGTATAATGCATAGAAAGTCATGGAAGAATAAATGATATAAATTGAATGCTAAATATAGGGTGATTTTGGTTCTCACATTTAATGAGAAAGGTCATAATATTATGGTTTTTGGTAATTTTGATATTAGAGTTTATTAACAATAGTGGTTGTAGGTAAGAATCATGACTTTTGCAACACATGCAATGATAGTTTTCTAAACTTACCTCTTTTGCAATGATCAAAGATGGATTATAACTAATATCATTACAGGAAATGAATTCAATATGTATAATTATTATTACATCCCTTCACTCTCAGATCAAGGTTGAAGATATTTATAAAATCAATGGAAGATCTATCCATGCATTGATTCATGATAAGTAATCATCAATATAAATTGTGGCACTGAAAGCTCACTCATCTTCACTCTAAAGAAGTACCTCATCTGAGAAACATGGTTTCTGAGATTCCTAAGATTAGTGTGGATCATGATGGAGTTTCCCATGTAGTTTTCAATAAGATGCATTTATTTTTCCAATGACATATGAGTGATGGACAATTTTGACCTATATAGAACAAATCAATAGAGAGATATCAACTTCCATCAATACCGATTAAAAATAATTATTTTGAAGTATTACGATGTTTCTTTATGTCATTTCTCTTGTTCAGATTTATCTTTAGTGAAAGTTAGTGAAGTTAATGAAGATTTCTTTTATCCATGGCTTCCTCAAGGAATAAGTATTTCTAGACCAACCATAAGGATTTGAAGTGCATGACCAAAAAACTCACATGTGTAGACCAGAGAAATCCATATAAAGTTTGAAGCAAGCTCCAAGATATTGGTATGCCTACATTGATAGCTTCTCAATGAATTTTGGTTTTACCAGAAGCAATGATGATCCAAACATCTACTTCAAACGTCGAACGTATGCCATTGATTTTGGTATTATATATTGATTAATTATTCTTGGTAGGTTGAGAACCCCTTACCCTCTAGTGTAAGAGGGAGTTAGCTTCTCAATTTGAAGTGAAAGCTATTCCTTTGATGCACTACTTTTTGGGTCTTGAAGTAAGGAAAAAACCTAATCCTAATTTGGAAAATCATTCTAAATATTAATCACTAACTATGGCACTAATGTTATTAGTGAACACTAGAGTAGACGTACATTTTTGGAGTAAATACTCTAAGTTGATATATGATTAAGCCATCTTATGCACATTGTATTTCTCGAAAACATGTGCTAAGATACCTCCATGTGATCATCAATCTTGGATTGAACTATACTACTAGAGATGTAAGACTAGATGGGCACTCTGATGCTGATTATGATGGTAGATATTCTGATAGAAGAAACACATTTGGATGCTGCTTTAGCTTAGGATATGCCATGATACCTTGGATGACAAGAAAACAAAACTTCGTAACCATTAGAATGGATGAATCTGATTAAATTGATGATAGCAAGGCTATTTATGAGGGAGTATGCCTAAGGAAGATATTAGGGTAGTTGTTTAAGGATGTGTTTGATATGACAATAATATACTATGAAAATAAGAGTGGGATTCAACTTGAAGAAAATCCCTTCTCGAATGATAAGTTCAAGCACATTGAGATCAAATATCATTGTATTTTCGAGACGGTGTAGAGAGGAGTAATGAGGCTCCATCATATTGTGACTGATGATCAGATAGCTAACATACTTACCAAGCATTTTCTAAAATTGATTTTCTTGGTTTTTAGAGAACATCATAGCCTTATGGATGTGACCATTCCTAGAGATGGTGGTCATGGATGACGAGCCTTGGTTGTGTGAGATCCTTATCATGTATTGATAGTGAATCCCCCTAAGAAGAGAGGAGACTTGGTTGTGTGAGATCATTTTCATGTGTTGACAACTCGATCTCCCCAAGAAAAAGTGAGACTTAGCTGAGTGAGATCCTTGTCATGTGTTAACTAGTAGGTCTGACCAAGTAGAGATAAAACTTGGTTGTGTGAGATCATTTCCAAGTAGGTTATCCCCCCAATCATAGATGCGACTTGGTTGTGAAAGATCCTCAAAAAGTGTGTTATCCCTCTAAGCAGAGATGAGACTTGGTTATGTGAGATCCTTTTCGTGTGCTAAAAAGTGGATCGCCCCAAGTAGAGATGAGGCATGGGAGTGTGAGATCCTTGTCATGTGTTGACAAGTTAATCTCAGCAAGAAAAAATGAAACTTGGTTGTGTGAGATCCTTGTCATGTGTTAACAAGTGGGCCCACCCAAGTAGAGATTAAACTTCTTTATGTGAGATCCTTGTGAAGTGGGGTATCCCCCCAATGTGAGATGAAACTTGGTTGTGTGAGATTCTTACCAAGTGGGTTATCCCCACATGTAGAGATGAGACATGGTTGTGTGAGATCCTTGTCATATTTTGGTAAGTGGAAAATCCCCCCAAATCAATATATGGTGATAAAATAATCTTCTTTATTTTCCATGGATATAGGGTTATAGGTATAGCACCCTTATGATTATTTTTCATCATTAAAGTGAGACATCATTTTTCCAGATGATACAGAGCAGAGATGAAAAATGATGAGTAGAGAAAGAATATATATTTTGTTGCAGAAAGAAATTCCTCTCGAGCTGAGAGGGGTTGTTGAGAAATCGGTAGCTTAGGGATTAATTTATAAAAATAAATAGTCTGAAAATAGAATTTCTAAAAATATAAGTCTGAAAATAAAAAGTTTGAAGGTAGTAAATCACCTTGCATCAACTGATAATCATGTGTTCTTTATGGAAAATTCCTTCTAATCATCAATCAATCCTAATACTTCAATTTTGACTTGATCATCAATATTATTATTATTATTATGATACTATTATATTATTATTAAAAATAAATTCAAGTCACTCAATCATGGCTCTCAATAATGTTCTCTTACACTCTCATCATTGGCATGGAATATTCCTCTTACACTCTCTTACACACAATAAAAATAGGTCAAAAGATATTCTTCTTACGCACTCATTAATGCATATGTTAGTGTAACAACCCTAGGCTAAAGTTTCATGTAATAAAGGATATTAAACATAAAAATAATAATACGAAGGTCATGGGACACATATTGCAAGCTTAATGTTGTGAAAACATTATAGTGGATGTCACTTGTGGTTTATTAATGGCTATGGAAATTGGAAAAGGAATTGGCAAAGGAAAAGAGGAAATAATAGGAATTTAATTATTACAAATAAGGAAAATAGGAGAAAAGGAAGTTCAAGAGACAAAAATATGCATCCGAGGGAAATTAGATAGAAAATTAAGAAAAAGAGAGATACGAATGAGAAAAAGGCATCATAGAAATATTTTAGAACTTTTAGTCAGTTTTCACTTCGATTAGTTTCAGAGAGAGAGAGAGAGAGAGAGAGAGAGAGAGAGAGAGAGAGAGAGCTCCCATAGGAGAGATCAAGAAAATGGGCAAAGGAAATAAAATAAAAATCAAAGGAAAATAAGGGAGGGCAAGGAGAAATTTCAATCAATAGCTTCAGTAGGAAACATTTACAGGTAACAATTGCCATATGTGATTTCCTTGCTGGGATGTGAATGCATAGTACATGAATTTTACTATTTGGTTCATTTCTTATCATTGGCATTGGTTTTTCCTAGATTGATGGCGGTTTCATCCTTTCCCTGCCATTTCCTAGATATCCATGGTGTGATGGGATTCTCTCTTGGTAGAGCTTTTGATTTCTAGAAGGTTTTGTATCTGGTTGAGGTGGAGATAGGAAAATTCCTCTGGTTATGGTGAATAAATTCTAAGGCATCCAATTTTTTTTTAGTTTTGTGATCTCGGGACCAGTTTAGGTGAGAACACAATAGCTTGAGGGTGGAAGTAGTCTAACCTCTAGAGTTCCTATTTGGTTATGTATTGGTTTATCCCATGAGATCCCACATTCATGCTTGGAATATGTCATGGGGGTGATTGGCTGAAAGAGGTATTTGATTCAGCCCAATCTATGGTCTGGTGGTACATGGAAGTCCCTGATTTGGTGGCTTTTGCATATTATAATATGAACTATTTTGCGTATTGTAATTTATGAGAACATGTACTAGTTATTATGTGATATTATGGATAATTTTTCATGGTTTCTTTTCTCTCACTATGCTGAATATATGCATGATTTTATAATGTGCTCTAGCTATGTCTCTTGCTCATGATTCAATAAATTATTGAATTATCGATGAATTGATGGGCTAACAAGTGTTGTTGCATCTAGTTTGAGAGAGCATTGATCCTTCTTGGTGATTCTTAGATGAAGTTTAGAAGTTTATCATTGGATATGTATTCATCAACTGTAGCTTCTATCTATATCATATTTTTTACAATGTTAGATGTTGACAACATTGTAAGGGGATCAGCTAAATGTGAAGTCCAAATTACACCTCACAATGTTTGGTATATAAGTCCCATTTGGTCATACAGTCTAGCCACCATTAGAAAGGTTTCAAAGATATGCCTCGGTTACAGCTATGCACAAGAGAACACAACACCTCTTTATGGTAGAAGGTATGTGAGCTTTATGAGGCACCCAATGTAAGGTGCATGAGGGAACATCCACGACTGGTGGGGAAAACGAGCGATAAAATAGGAAATTAGTAGTACTATCCTAAATGGGGGCCCTAGAAGGAAGAGAAATAGTTGATGAATACCTGCAACTTAGTCACCATAATAAACAAAAATTGTTTAAACATAATAAAATTTATTCAATAATAACCATAGCTAAGAAACAAATTAGTTCATTCACTTAGTATGTAATTAAATAAACATATACCATAAACATAACTAGAACCGTCCACCTATGTTTATGATACATGTATGAAGAAGTGCTAGCTCATCAAGATTTTGATTAAGAGTGAAAGGTCCCAAGTACATTGCTACATGAATGGAACACTATATCCAATAGTGGAACATGAAGCCACAACTTCTTTATCCAAATAATGATCTATCTCCTATGTGATACAATGGAAGCCAAGGCAAGGCTCCAAGAATCCAAGCCCTTAGCTTGAGTTGTGAAGAGCTATTTATAACAAATAAAATTTACCTTTGAGCTTCCACACAACTCTTTGACTTGTATAACCATTCATATTCTATTTATGAGTTATTACATGCCATATCTGACTATTCACATTCCACATTTTTCCTTTATACTTCATTACATATCATCTTTTACATGAGATAAATTATATTTGAGATAGTGGCCTAATAAGAAAAAACCAATAATAGGACAAATGCTCATGAAATGGGTAAATCATTTGCTTCCTCATGGATATAATTTGTAATGTAAGTCTTTCATGCCTTTAACTCTACTAATATGGATTTGACCTGAATTGGAAAGTCTCTTATATACAACATCTTCACCTGCAGTGCCTCCATCAATATGCTCTCATAGCTTGACTATACGTTATTCTAGAGCCATGTCAATTTAATATGATATTTCGCTGGTGCAAAGGCGTACTATATAATAATGTCTTTGGTGACCTCCAAGCTTTGCTACTTTGTTCACTGCTTGATCTGTTCAATATATTTCCTGATCATCTAGAAGATAGCTTATTTTCCTCTGATTTGTTGAAATGATCCTATTGTAGTCATCTCATGCTTCTGTGTTTGAGACCCAATACCATTATCTAGTCGATTATAGACAACAATAGTACTAACCGACTGTGCTCCAAGATGCAAGAAGTTATGTAGGTCGAGTCTCAACTAAACCCTATCCATCTCTATGAAAATCTTGTCCTTCTTTTACAAATGTTTTCGACCATCCAAATACTTGGCAACCCACTCTTGAATTTATTCGACTACTCCTTTGGCTACTTTCAGGAGTATTAAAACTTCCTATTCTTTCTTCTAAATGTCAATGAGAGGATCAACCATGTTATGTTCCTATACCAATAGGTGTCATAATTTATGATTGACTTAGTTTATCTCTGTAATATGTACATACCTTTTCTTTCTGCAAATGTTTTCCATATTCAAAAAAAAAAAAAAAAAATTAAAAATGTAAAGAGGGTATGTCCTAAAAGAAAAATAAAAGGACAAAAAGAATAAATAAAAGTTCAAAAAGAAATGAAATAAAATGAACCCCAAGAAAAAGAAAAAGACCATGAAAGTGTGCAAGTATAAATGCCACTACCATTTACTTTGATGAAAAATAAAAGGTTGTGTGTAGCTTGTCACTTATGCCACAATCCATTAATGGTCAAGTTTTGTAAACTTTGCTATTTCATGTTTTCAATTTCTATGTTCATAGATAGAGAATAAAATCTGACCAAATTGTTTGATCTTGGCAGATAAGTAGATAGATAGAGTGAATAAAGGAGCTCAATTGTTTAATCTGAGCCGTTGGATATAATAAGGTCAGACTTAGTTAGAATACCATTGTAAAAGAAAAGAAAATTTGATAAGGGTTTGCCAGCTTAAGTGCACCCTAATAAAGAGTAGAAAAAATGGTAGGATGAGTAGATGGGTAAGTAGTTGTATGGTTGCAGAATTATCGTGATTGACTAGATAAAATCATATCATTTGCTTTCATCATCAAGTTGTTAAAGTGTGGATGACAATGAAACATTTACAAGGTCAAGTGATTAATTTCCCCATTCATTTTACCTTTTATTTCACTAATTTGCCATAAGTAAAGTCAAAAGTACCTAAAACCTTAAGTTAAAGGGCCTCAGAGCATTTCTCTGACTTCTGGAGGGACCGGACCCTCGGCCCAATAACTTATGAGGTCTAAGTACTAAAACTCCCTTGCCAACACGCACCTCTCCATAATTCATCCATTTCATCTATAAATCCCTTTTCCTAAGGTAAAATCACTATTTGCCTAGGAAAAGTAATTATCCCCATACAAAAACCCACAAAAAGAATTTAGCCTAAGTTATAATGTGTAAATATGGATATGAAAATAAAGGTTAATACATTATACTTAGCGCAATTTCTTTCCTCGCTTTCATTTCATATTAACATTAATTTTTTATTATATTAAATCCAGAAAATAAACCCTTTCCCGTATTATTTATTGAACCCATATGATAAATATCCCTCCCCGATGGTTTGAAATATAAACCATAATAAAATAATTGGAGGGATTAATTAATCAGTCTGCGATTAATTAAGAAAGATAACCATCCGTTGAGTTAAAAAGAGTAATTAATGAATCAGTGATTAATTAAATCTGTCCCGCCCATGAAATTGCCCTGATGTCATTAAGCCCCCTAATCCACATTTAATTAAACTTTCCGCTCATTAAAACCCCATCGAGCCTCTCCATTAACTCCTGATCAAATCACACTCCCGATCACCATATGATCTAACCCTATCATATCTAATGACTAACGCTCATATTGGGCAGCCTCTGATCCCAAAATTTACCTGCCTGATGTGAGCAGTTGTCATGTTCGCCCCGCAGCTATGTGCCGCCCGATGAATGGCATTGGGCGAACATCTCCCAATACCGCCAAGCCCTCAAAAGTGGTGCGATAAAATCCTCTTACTGCCTCCGCTTACCACCCTCGCTAAACGACAAAATGTCACCTCCATTAGTTGGCACCAACTGTCGCTTTCCCATTATATCCACCAAATCCATTAACTTTGCAAATGAAACCAAAAATACTCATTATTTTTATTTACCAAGAAAATAAACTTTTGTTCCCCATGCATGCACATAGTACGTTCGAACTATCAACCTGCTTCCAACCATCAACCTCTGGAAACCGTTGAAATCCAGATTACTAGTGCGAAACCTTGCTCTCCCTGCGAACATTGCACTAGTGCCATTAATCCATTTTCGCAACCAACACCAGGTATTTACCCCGTTTTGAACTGAGAAACCCTATTTTTGTACTGAACATGAGCTAAATTGCTTTATAAATTGAGTAATTTAGTGAAATTAAGCTGTTTGACAGTCTTGAGACTCTCTGATACGAGCCAGTTTCCACAATTCCTTGAAACTCCCTACTATCATCCTTGAATCCACAAGAACCAAGGATGGGCACCCCCGTTTCCTTGAATGTCATGCCAATTACCACTCCCCACAGAAATTTAGACCATCTTCCCCTAGCTGACAAATACTTCTAGATAAAAGACCTTATCTTTGAAGAATCACCTCTGAGATTGCATTGCAGATATCGAGACAACTATGTAAACCATGTAGGTAAGATAAGCCTCTGGGAATCACACCTGCCCAAGTATCAATTTCCTAGTGTTCATGTTTTGCCTGAGATTATTCACTACTGTCATACGAACTACGACCCTATCATGAGAGCGGTAATGTCCCTAGACCAGAAAGTCTTGTTTACTGTCACCACTGAATCCATAAATGAAATGTTAGAAGTATAGCCTGGTCAAGACCTCACATCCCTCACCATTGTTGATTTGCTTGAAAGATTCCCTAAGCTATCCAGTTCCTGAAGTACCCAAATCCTCTAGGCTTTCATTGCTGAAGAAAGACTCATGCCAAAAGACCCCCCTCCTTACATGTCAGTCATCTTTTCTAATTTGGGAAAAGATATCACTACAATGATATCGTGCATTTTAGGTTTTACCACTAATGAGTATGTAGATGAGATTATTTTTTCCTACATGTCTATTTTTACCCCTAGTGAACCTCCTGCAGTCAAGTTTCATTATGCAAAATTCATTGTAGATAAAATGCATGATCAATTTATGAGACTTAAAAATGAGAGGGTATTCAAATATTCATCAGTCCTGTATCATTTGTTTCTCTACTACCAAACTAATAAGTTGCCCTTCTCTGTCGAAAAGCTTAATACTAGAGGGAATCCTAGGTCTGTCATATTTTGGACATCTCTATTTCATAAGTCTAGTTCTTCTCCTTATCCATACACAAATTTTATTGACCTATTTGTACATCCAATGACTACAATGTTATTAGGAAGTCCCCCTCCCAGAATCAGTGCAGACATTAAGAGGGTCCTCCAGCTGTCCAAAAAATACAAAGTAGGGGATTGGTACTTGTACCAAAATCACACTGAAATCAGGATTTATGGGTGTGAGTTGCCTCCTTACAAGTTACCAAGATATCTCCCCATGCAATTATTTGCTCTGGAATATTACAGGAAAATGATCAATTCTGATGAGATTCACTTTGTCAAAACCAAGAAGAAGGCCCAGCTAATGATAAAAGGTCATCTAGGCCCATTTATTTGCAATAATAGAGAAGCGGGAAAGGAGGCAGATGAAATCCTCCAATGACTGAGATTAAAACATAGTTTCATCTGGGCCTATGATCCCCACAGCTTCATTTCTAATAGAAGGCAGAAAAATAAGCTATCTCCCTATATTCACCATAGGATTCCAGAAATTGAACAATATTCCAACCAATCTGAATGGGTGGAAGGCACTCTGTTAGATCAAGATAGCACACAAGTTGCAGTTGATAATGTATTGGTGGATTTAGAAAGAAGGCTTGATGAAGATTTGTTTGTACAGGTGCCTGGAGAAACTTCATCACAACAGTAGTCACATGAACACATCACTCAGCCATCAGAGCAACAAAACTCATCAGAACAGGCAGAAGATTCATAGCAACTAGAAATTTCGGAGGAGCTAGGCCAAACAGAACCAAACATGAGCAACCCTCCCATTTTGCAGACTCCTCTGAATGAGGAGAAGAATCCATAGAGAAGTTGAGATGACGCCACTCCTTCTGCCATGCCTATTGATCAGCCTTTTGCTAAAAGGCAAAGGTTAAACCCATATGCAGAAGAAGAATACATTGAGGAAACAACAGGCAACACGGTGGCTAAAAGAAGTGATAGCAGGCCAACCATTCCAACAAGAGGGACACCATCTACTTCACAGATAGAAGCATTAGAAAGACAACAGATCACATAGGTGTCTACATTCAGAGCTCCTTTAGGACAAAGCCACGATATAAAAGAAAAATATAAAGAAATTAAAGCAAGGAATGAGAAACTGAAAGCTCAGACCTATGCTCACTATCTCAGAATGGCTCCAACCAACCAAACAAGGATGATGTCAGCCTTTGATATAAGGAAGGAAAGATGCAAATGAGCTTCCTAAAGCCAATTGTGCGATAGCCAAAGTCCAGTCCTATGGTCACTATCTTAGAATGGCTCCAACCAACCAGACAAGGATATTGTCAGCATTTGATATAAAGGAAGGAAAGATGCAAATGAGCTTCCTAAAGCCAACCGTGCGATAGCCAAAGTCCATGGCTGATTATTTAAAAACCGATTTTGAAGTTTTGGCAAAGGATATTCATCCTATTGACCAAAAAGAACTACACAAACAAACCGGTGAGATGTTGTATTCCACATCGACTAATAAAGCCATCACAACACGTCAATTGCAGAACTCCTTGACCAATACCACTGCATAGCTTCAACTAGAAAAGGCCTCTTCTCGAGCTAAAGACATCAGGATAAAAACTTTAGAAGAATTCGTGATAGAGGTGGGACATGATCCCAAAGATGTCAAAGCAGCAGAGCAGTTGATTAAAAATAATAATGATGATATAGTTTCATTGAAGAAGCAACTTAAGGTCTCTCCCCTCTACCATCCTCAAATTGTAGAAGTTATTGAGAAACAGAAGGAGGAAGAAGATATGGAATTGGTCCTTAAGTTACATGATTAGTTAAAAGAAACTGAAAAAGAATTGGAAAAAGCAATACAGTCTAAGCAGAGTGAGCTGGCCACCACTCCTCAGACTGTCATACCCATAGTTTCTAGAATAGTACCTTCCACTCTTGCAACTTCCTTGGCACCAACACTTCCACTAGTGACAACATTGCCAGTAGAATGGACTACTTCAACTATAATTTCCTCAACCAGTGTAGGGACATCAACAGAAAAAATAGATGAGATGATTAAAGCCATGGAACAAATGAGTATCCAAGCCACAGAATTGAAAAAGCTCAGAGAATAGATGACTAGTTTGGAAACAAACTATGAGCTTCCTCAAATTCAGAATAACGAAGAAGAAAGGAAAAACCAAAGGATGGGGGAAAGAATCAAAGTCCTAGAGAAGGATTTGAATTTACAAAAACCATTGGGAGATATGAGAAATATATTGTGGGCCAATATAGTTGATTCCATCAATGATATTTGACCTTCTATCCAAGTAATTTTTGAACAGACTGAATTAATAAAAGTAGCTATGGAAGCTATACAGAAGACTAAAGAAGAACTTGGAGATAAGCCTGAAGAGGAAAATTAGTTGATTTATTTTTTGAATAGTAGGAACAAATACCAGTTGGATGAGTTGGAGATTGAAGATAGAACAACTACCATTATTGAAATAAAGAAAGTTCTTACTAAAAGGAACTTAATGTTTAATCTTGAGAAAAGGTGTCAGAGTATTCAAGCAGACATAGGTAACTTCATGTTGAAATATGGCATTTTAAGAGAAAAAGGCCTTCCTAGCCCACTGGTTATTCATGAAAAGTTAATGACACAAGAAGACTACATTGACAGGTTGCACAAATAGTCAAAGAGCCAAGCAAGTTCTTCAGGAGTAAAAGAATTACCTACAGGAAAGGTACTATATGATGGCTTGGAAAATCTATTTTAAATAGAACATGAATTAAAACATCTATTCACCAGCAAACCCAATTTTTCTAAGTACACAGAAGCCAACAAAGTTTACATGAAGATGATCATGATGAAATTACTAGATAACGAGTGGTGGACCAGTTTGTCTGATTCACTATAAGTTTAGTGTAGTAAATCTGTGGAGTAAAAGATGTTTACCATAGTAAATTCTAGTAATATAGGATGAAAGGATAAAACAACACAGGTAAAGAGTATCAGCATAGGTAAAGAGTATCAGTGGGTGAAGTTAAGAGTGAAGTCCAGCACATAAATACCGAGGCAACTGCAAGAGCCAAATCCGATTTCCAATATCCAGCACATTAACAAATAAAGGGATAGCATACAATCTATTTTCCATCTGTCTCTATCTTCGTGTGGAAGGTAACTTTCATTTCCTAAAATAAATATCATATAGTTATGAGATATTTTGTATTAATTTTTGTATAAATACTTCACAAATTCAAGTAATTAGGGTGGATTAAGAAGCATTTCTGTAGACTTTTGTTTTGAGCTAAAGGAGCAATTGTAATCAAGGCTGGAACTAGTTTACTGGATTAAATAAAGTTGAGGAAATTTCACTCGATTCATGTGCACTATGGGAAACAAATAAGTATCATTTCTTTGAGTTTAATTATTGTTTTCATTTATGCTATGAAATATCATATGCATTTCTTATAATTCTGAAAAGCAAACAAGGAGTAATATCACCATAATTAGCTTAAGTGCTCTATGTTTTAACTGTTTGCTTATTTAATGTTTTCTACTAAATTGCTTAAGTTTGGGAATTCTTAATTGCTCTCTTACTTCTATAATTCATTACCTCTATTGGCCCCTAGTACAGGATTCTTCATTTCCCTTGCTATTTGCCAAACCTCCCTTCTTCATTTTAATCCCTATTAAGGATTCTTGATTGCCCTTGGCCCTAAATAAGATTTCCATCCATTAAGACTTTCAGATTTGTCCTTGCGGTGCTAGCTTGCCCTATGAACTCTTACCTTGGTGATTAATAAAATCCTGATAAACCTTTCCTACTTGACTCCATAAGCCCAATGGCCTAAATACCTGCTCTGCCCATCTGTTTCCTTAATTCCACCAAACAAATCAAAAAAAATTCCTTAAGCATTAATAAGTAGCCTAATAGCATATCAAAACAATGCTAAATTATAAAGAGAGAGCCCTCTATGAGTGTAGATCAACTAGGATCTATACTTAAAATATTGGTTTGTAGTTACCTTGGACACTTTCCTTCTTTTAAATAACTTCTAAGGAAAATCTAAGTGATAACATAGTGGAGACCACACTGGGGAGCGAACAAATCCTCAGTTAAAGTAAACCTTTGAGAAACATAAATTTTAGTTTTGAAGAATCTTAAAGGATTATTAGAACTTATTGTGGACATCCATAAAAGAAAGTATTTAAAAAAAAAAAACTCGAAATCTGGCTTAAGGGAGAACTCGTTATACCAGGGCTAACCCTGATCCAAATGCTCCCCCTATGTTTGAAAATCCCAACTTGATTCTGAGAATCATTAGAAGATAAGAGAGTTCAGTCAGCCCTAGACCTTTATTTAGATCATATTCATGCCCTGCTAAGTGGCTTTTCTTAGAAGACCTTCCTTTTGACGAATATTTTGAACTTCTATGTTTAGAACCACATATGATAGTGAACTGTTGGACTTGGTCCAAGATCTAGAATTCATTATAGAACTTGAAATCCAACGAGTCAACTTGTTAATTAATCAAAATCTATTGAACTCCCCTCAGTCATCCCTTACCACTTAAAGAGCCATTGAACTTTCTAAAACAGCTTCACTTTCTTTTAGTTCATCATTATTCCCTCACCCTTCTAAAATCCAATCCACCCTTCCATTCATTCCTCCACTTCCTCTTCAGCCAATCACTACTCCACACCCTACCATTACCCATAATTCCTCCTCCACAACCCAAACACCCCCTGTCCTCCAACTCCAGTTCCCACTCCTACCCAACATAGAATCATGGCTAATAGATATGCTCCCGGTGTGATGCTTGCTACCCAAGGTGCTATGCCACTGGGCTATCAGAGTAAAATTGTTACCTTTGATGGAATTGGAACATACACAACACAACAACACACTAGGAAAATGATAGACTACTTTTAACTTCATGAGATTGATGTAACAGAGGTCCAAATGAGAATTTTTGTCCAAAGTCTGGTTGGAGAAGTGAGAACATGGTTTAGATCTTTGCCCCCTCATAGCATAGATAGTTTAGAAGTCCTTTACCAACATTTCTTGAATAGGTGGGAGAAGAAGAAGAACCCCCTTCAAATTTTATCTGAATATGAAAACCTTAAAACGGGGCCACATGAAACTGTTCAGCACTATTGCACTAAGTTTAATATTGTATATAATGCCATTCCACTTGACCTTAGACGTCCACCTGGCTTGGCCTTGATCATATTTCCAAATGATTTGATAAAGATATGGATTTTCAATTAAGAGAAAGAAACCCCCCCCACTCTGGGAGAAATGTAGAGTGTGGCAGTAAGCGTTGAAGCTAACTTGCTTGCCAAAAGAGCCAGAACTAGAAATGAGAGAAGAATACCCTTGAAAGAGAAAACTTCACACATTGACCAAAAAATGGATGATTTGACCAAAGGAATGGAAAGGCTGATGGACCGAATAGAAAGCATTGAAAGACAACATCACTGGGATAACCAGTAGCCTCCCCCAGTAAGAAATCCAAACTTTAGGAAAAGCCAGAATCAGAATACTAGAAAGAATATTCTTGACCAGAATATCAAACCACCTTTCCAAGAAAACTATGGAGAGGCCTCACATTTAGAAGATCTTGAACAAGACACTCAGATTAATTTGATGGGTCTAGATGATGAGGAAAACATTTTCCTAACTTGGGATGACCAAGAATCATACATGCTCAAACAATTCCAAACTCAAATAGGAGAATCATTTGATTTCAAGCAAGGGTACGACTCTGTTATTTTTGAGGTACATAAACAATACAATTTAAGAAGTAGAAGAAATACTGATGCCCCAGAACAAAACTAAAAAATAGTTCCTAGTCAGTCTAAGAAAATCAAAACAACTCCAGTGATAAAAACTCTTCAAATCCTTTCTAGATCAAATCAAAGTCCCCCCAGCCTCACCATTGAAGATGTAACTGATAACCAACCTTCTAATGAACAACCTTCCACTTCATCTCCCCCCAAGGAAACAATGGAAAAGTCTCCAAATATTATATTATAAAACTCAACAAAGAATGCTCCAAACCTTGAAAAAGAAGAAAATACTGCTGCCAAAGTTTCGAATGTTCAAACGGATAAAGCCCCTTTGTCTTTCAATCTAAGGGAAAAGGTTGCCAAACTCAAAATTTTAGTTCCTTTAACAAAACCAGTTAAACATGATACTTATAGGTCTCAGATAAGAAAATCATCTAATTTCATTGAAAACGAAGATTCTGTAAACCTCTTTGATGATCAACCTGAGTTAATTTTTGGCCCTGAAGTAAATGGAAAACCGGTGGAAGGAGGGGTACCACCATTCTATATCATACTAAACATTCATGACAAAATCTTACATAATGCCATGCTTGACTCTGGTGCTTCACATAATCTCATGCCCAAATCTGTTATGGATAAACTTAACTTAGACATCACTAGACCTTATAGGGATTTATTCTCCTTTGATTCAAGTCAGGTTAGGTGCTTAGGGCTGATAAAAGGTTTGTGTGTTTCTCTAGTTTAGTACCCTGCCAAAATAATACTCATGGACATTGTTGTTGCAGATATAATTCTCAAGTATGGAATGCTATTGTCCGGATATGTCTTATGCTACCATTTCAGTTTTTGGACATCCGAAGAAACTGTATAGAGAACCTTTAATGAAGTATGTAGTGAGTAGTGAGGAGAAGCCTCAGAACTTTCCTATATATTCAGTACATTCTGACATGGATTCTTTTATTCTTTATAATGCTGAAACAAGACAGGAAGCTGATTTAAATAACATTATAACAAAACCAAAAGAAATCATAGTACTAAAAGAAAATCCGAAAGTTCAAATTCATGAGATATCAGATGACAAAGAAAACCAAGATAACTTAGTCAAGAAAGAAAACACTACTCCAGATACAAATTATGGACATGAAATCTTATGGCATCTGGAATTTAATGGTTCAGTAAATAAGCTGGGTGCAGGAGTAGGTGTCTGAATTTATAACTTAGAGAATGACCATGCAGAAGGTCATGCCCATAGGTTAAACTTCAAATGTACAAACAATATAGCTGAATATGAAGCACTCCTGTTAGGTCTTAAACTGGTTAAAGTATTAGGAGATATAAGGGTATCAATTATGGGAGATTCTGAATTGATAGTTAAATAAATTAATGGTGTTTTCCTAACTAGAGATCCTAGACTAGGATTTTATAGAGGTACAGTTGTAGAAATCCTTAACACCTTTTTAGAAACCAAGCTTGCTACTATCCCTAGAAAACATAACATGCAAGCTCACAGTTTGGTCATGTTTGCTAGTATCTGTAAGTTTCCCTTCCAACCCAACCATCAGTACACTGCTAAGGTTAGGCACAAACCAGCTATTCCTGACAACTTACAGAACTGGGAAGTATTTGAAAATGATAAGCAGATTAACCATTTTTTAACATTAGATGAAGGATTTGCTAATATTAACATAGATATAGACAAAGCCTCAGATTTTGATGACAATAATGAAGTAGAAATAGATTATCAAATAAACAAACTTTATCCTACAGAATTCACAAAATCAAATATTCAAGATTTAAAACAAATGGAAATTGATGAAGTAATTGATGATGAAACTGAAGTCATAAATCTGAAAGATAATTTCTTACCCAAGGGATTAACTCCTTTGGAGGACTTATTCAACTCAAATGATATTCCTAAAAAGCCTAAAATGGAACCTTTGAAATCAGACATTGAGGAGTGTAATATAGGATCTGAAGAGAATCCCAAATTAATAAAATTGTCTAAATCATTACCTCCTAAAGAAAAACTGAAATATATGGAACTAATGAAGGACTTCTAGGATGTTTTTTTCTTGGAGTTATGATGACCTAAAATCCTATGATACTAGTATTATACAACACACTATCCCTTTAAAAAAAGATTAGAAGCCCTTTAGACATAAGATTAGAAGAATTAACCCTGTTCTACTACCTTCTATCGAAAAGGAAATCAAACGAATGTATGAAGCTTAGATTATTGCATCCATTAGGTTTTCGGATTGGGTATCTAATCTTATCCCTACAAGAAAGAAAATTGGAGAAATAAGATTGTGTGTAGACCTTAGGAATTTAAACAAAGTTTCACTAAAATATAACTACCACGTACCTAAAATGGATCACATATTGCAAAGGGTAGTAGGTTCCACAAGGATCTCACTGTTAGATGGGTTCTTTGGTTACAACCAAATCCTAGTCCATCCAGATGATTAAGCAAAGACTTCTTTCACTACCCCATGGGGTACCTTTATGTACATTAAAATGCCTTTTGGATTGGAAAATGCAAGGGCCACTTTTCAAAGAGCATTGGATATTGCCTTTGCTAAGGAAATCCATGATTTCCTAGTTATATACCTTGATGATATTACAGTGTTTTCCATATCAGATCAACAGCATCTGGATCATCTTAGGCAAGTCTTTATTAAATGCAGGAAATATGACATCTTTCGGAATCCAAAAAAGTCTTTATTTGGTTTGGAAGAAGGTAAATTATTAGGCCACATTATCTCTAAAGATGGGATCAAGATTGAACCAACCAGGATTGAAGCTATTTTGCAAATAACTCACCCTAGAAACATCAAAGAACTTCAGGCATTTTTAGGAAAAATAAAGTTTTTAAGAAGATTTATCTCTAACCTAGCTGAACTAATTAGGTTGCTAAATAACATGTTGAAAAAATATTCAACTATTAAATGGACAATAAAGGCTAAAAAATCAATCGAAGATATAAAATTATCCTTGACTCAAACACCAGTCCTTATAAGTCCAATGTTTGACAGAGAAATATCAATCTTTCCTTTGTATCAGAACACACCATTGCTGTAGTTTTACTACAGAAGAATGATCAGGGATTTGAACAACCAATAGCCTTCTTTAGTAAAGCTCTAAGGGATGCACCTTTAAAGTATAACATAATGGAAAAACTAGCTTTTTCTTTGGTAAAATATATCAAAGATTTCAAAGTCTATATCTTGTACTCTCACATAGTGGCTTATGTTCCCAATGTTGTAGTCAAAGACATTTTGACATAGAATGGAGTTGATGGCAAAAGAGGAAAGTGGATAGCTACCATATTAGACTATGACATAGAGATTAAACCAACAAAATTAATCAAAGGTCAGGGGTTGGCCAAACTTATGGCTGAAACAAATTGCCAAGCCCTAGATATAAACTTCATTGCAGAATTGGATAACGAAGAGGAGATAGTGACTCCACAGATCAGCCAGGCCTTTACAAATTCTCCATGGTACACTGATATAATATATGTTCTATAAAACCTTCAAGCTCCTCCAGGCTTGTCCAGGACTAAAACTAGGTTCTTGAAAATGACATCTTTGAAATTCTGCATAATTGATGATACTTTATTTTGGAAAAATCATGAAGGTGTTCTATTAAATTGTTTATTAAAGGAAGAATCTGACAAATTACTCCAAGAATTTCATGTAGGTGACTGTGGAGGACATCTCTACAGGAAGACAATGGCTGATAAAATCTTAACAGCTGGATTTTACTGGCCAACCCTATCTTCTAATGTGAAAACATTTGTAACCTCCTGCCACAAGTGTCAAATCTTTGAAGGAAAAAAGAACTTCTACCTTTACCTTTGAAACCCATTTCTACTGAAAAACCTTTTCAACAGTGGGGTCTAGACTTCATTAGTGAAATCCACCCCCTTCTTTTGCTCAACATAGGTGGATCTTGACTACCACAGATTACTTCACCAAGTGGATAGAAGCCATTCCCTCTAGACAAGCCATTGATACTGTCATAATAAGTTTTCTAGAGGCCAATATTCTGTCCAGATTTGGTTTTCCCAACAAAATTATCACAAAAAATGTTGCAACCTTTAAATCAAAGAGGATGATTGATTTTTGCCATAAATACCATATAACCCTTGTCACTCTACAGCCTACTATCCCCAAGGAAATGGACTTGCAGAATCCTCCAACAAAAGCTTGATGAACATTATTAAAAAAATGTTGGAAGATAATAAGAAAACATGGAACAATAAATTAATAAATGCTTTGTCGGTAGATAGGTTGACCACTAAGAAATCTATTGGATCTAGTCCCTATCAACTAGTTTATGGGATGGAAGCAGTTTTCCCTTCATCATTAGGAATTTCAGTAATGAAACTACTCCAAGAATCCCAAGTTGAGCCAAATGATATTCAGAGGAGAATCAATCAAACCATTCATTTGCAGCAAACCAGGGAGGAAGTATACATCAGAGCCCAAATACTACAGGAAAAACTCAAGAAAGTTTTTGACAAAAAAACCAAGGTAGAAGAATTCTATCTTGGTGATAAAGTTTTAAAGTGGGACTCCAAAAGGTAAGACAAAGGGAAACATGGGAAGTTTGATTTCCCGTGGAAAGGTCCATACATTATATATGCCTTTAGAGGTAATAATGCTTACTTTCTCAAAGAATTAGATGGTGCAGAGGTAGAAGGAGGACCACTGAATGGTCGAATATTGAAACACTATATTAATCCAAGTTACTAATTTTACTAGTTTCAATTATACATACTATATTCTTCAGAAAGTTTAGTTTGGATTGGATGGTAAATTTTGGAGTTGAAGCTCGAAGAGAAGGCCCTAAGCTTCAAAAGTGTCCTGTCATAAATACTAATAAAGCAGCAGAATAAAGGGAAAATTGTCGAATAAAATCACAGTCTTTCAGAAGGCCATTGATCTATAGTTCTTTACTTTCCACCAGGGAAAGCCATCCCCAAGTGGAGCCACTGTTATGTTCATATACCAATAGGTGCCATAATGTATGATTGACTTATTTTATCTCTGTAATATGTACATACCTTTTCTTTCTGCAAATTTTTTCCATATTCAAAAAATCAAAAGAAAAAAAACATTAAAAAATGTAAAGAGGGTATGTCCTAAAGGAAAAATAAAAGGACAAAAGAATAAAGAAAAGGTGAAAAAGAAATGAAAGAAAATGAACCCCAAGAAAAAAGAAAAAGACCATGAAAGTGCGCAAGTCTAAATGCCACTACCATTTACTATGATGAAAAATAAAAGGTTGTGTGTAACTTGTCACTTATGCCACAAATCATGAATGGTCAAGTTTTGTAAACTTGGCTATTTCATGTTTTCAATTTTTGTGTTCATAGATAGAGAATAAAATATGACCAAACTATTTAATCTTGGCAGATAAGTAGATAGGTAGAGTGAATAAAAGGAGCCCAACTATTTAATCTAAGCCCTTGGATGTAATAAGGTTAGACTTAGTTAGAATACCATTGTAAAAGAAAAGAAAATTTCATAAGGGTTTTCCAGCTTAAGTGCACCCTAATAAAGAGTAGAAAAAATGGCAGGATGAGTAGATGGGTAAGTAGTTGTATGGTTGTAGAATTATGGTGATTGACTGGATAAAATCATATCATTTGCTTTCGTCATCATGTTGTTAAAGTGTGGATGACAATGAAACATTTACAAAGTCAAGTGATTAATTTCCCCATTCATTTTACCTTTTATTTCACTAATTTCCCATAAATAAAGTCAAAAGTACCTAAAACCTTAAGTTAAAGGGGCTCAGAGCATTTCTCTGACTTCTGGAGGGACTGGACCCTCAGCCCAATAACTTATGAGGTCTAAGTACTAAAACCCCCTTGCCAACACTCACCCCTCCATAATTCATACATTTCATCTAAAAATCCCTTTTCCTAAGGTAAAATCACTATTTGCCTAGGAAAAGTAATTATCCCCATACAAAAATCCACAAAAATAATTTAGCCTAAGTTATAATGTGTAAATATGGATATGAAAATAAAGGTTAATACATTATACTTAGTGCAATTTCTTTTCCTACTTTCATTTCATATTAACATTAATTTTTTATTATATTAAATCCCGAAAATAAACCCGTTCCCATATTATTTATTCAAACCATATGATAAATATCTTGTTGCGATGGTTTGAAATATAAACTGCAATAAAGTAATTAGAGGGATTAATTAATTGATCTGTGATTAATTAAGAAACATAACCATCCGCTGAGTTAAAAAGAGTAATTAATCAATCAATGATTAATTAAATATGTCCTGCCAATCAAATCGCCCCCGACGTCATTAAGCCCCCTAATCCACATTTAATTAAACTTTCCGCTCATTAAAACCCCATCAGGCCCCTCTATTAACTCCCAATCAAATCATACTCCTGATCACCATACGATCTAACCCCTTCAGATCTAATGGGTGACTCTCATATCGGGCAGCCTTCGATGCCTAACTTTACCTGCCTAATGTGAGTAGTTTTACTATTCACCCCGCAGCTACGTGTCACCCGATGAATGGCATCGGGTGAACCTCTCCAATACCACCAAGCCCTCAAAAGTGGTGTGATAAAATCTTCTTACCACCTCCGCTTACCACCCTCACTAAATGACAAAATGTCACCTCTATCAGTTGGTACCAACTGTCGCTTTCCCATTATACCCGCCAAATCCATTGACTTTGTAAATAAAACCAGAAATACTCATTATTTTTTTTTTACCAAGAAAATAAACTTTTGTTCCCCATGCACGCACAGAATACATTCGAACTGTCAACCTGCTTCCAACCGTCAACCTCCAGAAGCCGCTGAACTCCAGATTACCAGTGCGAAACCTTGCTCTCCCTGCAAACATTGCATCAGTGCCATTAATCCATTTTCACAACCAACACCAGGTATTTACCCCGTTTTCAACAGAGAAACCCTATTTTCATACTGAACCTGAGCTGAATTGCTTTATAAATTAAGTAATTTAGTGAAATTAAGCTATTTGACAGTCGTTAGAGTCCCTAATATGACCCAGTTTCCACAATTCCCTGAAACCCCCTGCTATCATCCTTGAATCCACAAGAAGCAAGGATGGACACCCCCGTTTCCTTGAATTTCATGCCAGTTACCACTCCTTGTAGAGATTTAGACCACATTCCCTTGGTTGACAAAGATTTCCAGATAAAAGACCTTACCCTTGAAGAATCCCCTCTAACATTGCATTGTAGATATCAAGACAACTATTTAAACCACGTAGATAAGATAGGCCTCTGGGAATCAAAGTTGCCCAAGTATCAATTTCCCAGTGTTCATGTTTTCCCTGAGATTATTCACTACTATCATGCAAACTACGATCCTATCATGAGAGCGGTAATGTCCCCAGACCAGAAAGTCCTGTTTACTGTCACCACTGAATCCATAAACGAAATGTTACAAGTACATCTTGGTCAAGACCTCACCCCCCTCACCATTGCTAATTTGCTTGAAAGATTCCCTAAGCTATCTAGTTCCCGAAGTAGCCAACCCCTACAGACTCTCATTGCTAAAGAAAGACTCATGCCAAGAGACCTCCCTCCTTACATGTTAGTCATCGTTTCTAATTTGGGCAGAGATATCACTACAATGATATCATGCATTTTAGGTTTTACCACTAATGAGTATGTAGATGAGATTATTTTTGCCTACATGTCTATTTTTACCCCTGGTAAACCTCCTACAGTCAAGTTTGATTATGCAAAATTCATTTCAGATAAAATGCATGATCAGTTTATGAGACTTGAAAATGAGAAGGTATTCAAATATTCATCAGTCCTGTATCATTTGTTTCTCTACTACCAAACTGATAAGTTTCCCTTCTCTATCCAAAAGCTTGATACAAGAGGGAATCTTAGGTCTATCATCTTCTGGACATCTCTATTTCACAAGTTTAGTTCTTCTCCTTATCCATACACAGATTTTATGACCTATTTGTACATCTAGTGACTACAATGTTATTAGGAAGTCCCCCTCCCAGAATCAGTGCAGACATTAAGAGGGTTCTCCAGCTTTCCAAACAATACAAAGTAAGGGATTGGTTCTTGTACCAAAACCATACTGAAATCAAGATTTATGGGTGTCAGATGCCTTCTTACAAGTTACCAAGATATCTCCCATGCGATTATTTTCTCTGAAGTACTACAGGAAAATGATCAATTCTGATGAGATTCACTTTTTCAAAACCAAGAAGAAGGCCCAGCTAAGGATAAAACATCATCTAGGCCCATTTATTTGAAATAATAGAGAAGTAGGAAAGGCGGCAGATGAAATCCTCCAAAGACTGAGATTAAAATAGAGTTTCATCAGGGCCTATGACCCCCACAGCTTCATTTCTAGCAGAAGGTAGAAAAATAAGCTATCTCCCTATATTCACCATAGGATTCCAGAAACTGACCAATATGCCAACGAATCTAAATGGGTGGAAGGCATTCTGGTAGAGCAAGATAGCACACAAGTTGTAGTTGATAATGTATTGGTGGATTTAGAAAGAAGGCTTGATGAAGATTCATTTGTACAGGTGCCTGGAGAAACTTCATCACAACAACAGTTATAGGAACACAACACTCAGCCATCAGAGCAACAAAAGTCATCAGAATAGGCAGAAGATTCAGAGCAACCAGAAATATCAGAGGAGCTAGGCCAAACAGAACCAAACATCAGCAACCCTCCCATTTTGCAAACTCCTCTGAATGAGGAGAAGAATCCAAAGAGAAGCCGAGATGAGGCCTCTCCTTCTGCCATGCCTATCGATCAAACTTTTACTAAAAGGAAAAGGTTAAACCCATATGCAGAAGAAGAATACATTGAGGAAATAGCAGGCAACACAGTGGCCGAAAGAAGTGATAGCAGGCCAACCATTCCAACAGGAGGGACACCATCTACTTCACAGATACAAGCATTGGAAAGATAACAGAGCACAGAGGTGTCTTCATTCAGAGCTCCTTCAGGATAAAGCCAAGATATAAAAGAAAAATATAAAGAAATTAAATCAAGGAATGAGAAACAGAAAGCTCAGACCTATGCTCACTATCTCAGAATGGCTCCAACCAACTAGACAAGGTTAATGTCAGCCTTTGATATAAAGGAAGGAATGATGCAGATGAGCTTCCTAAAGCCAACTATGCAACAACCAAAATCCATGGTTGATTATTTAAAAAATGATTTTGAAGTTTTGGCAAAGGATATCCATCCTATTGACCAAATAGAATTGCACAAACAAACCAGTGAAATGGTGTATTTCAGATTGACTAATAAAGCCATCACAACACATCAATGTAAAACTCCTTGACCAATACCACTACACAGCCTCAACTAGAAAAGGCCTCCTCTTAGGCTAAATACACGAGCATAAAAACTTTAGAAGAATTGGTGATAGAGTTGGGACATGATCCCAAGGATGTCAAAGCAGCAGAGCAGTTGATTAAAAAGGAGAATGATGATATAGCTGCACTAAAGAAGTAGCTTAAGATCCCTCCCCTCCACCATGCTCAAACTACAGAAGTTATTGAGAAACAAAAGGAGGAATAACTTATGGACTTGATCCTTAAGTTAAATGATCAGTTAAAAGAAACTGAAAAAGAATTCGAAAAAGCAATACAGCCTAAGCAGAGTGAGCTGGCCACCGCTCCTTATACTATCATACCCATAGTTTCTATAGCAATACCTTCCACTCTGGCAACTTCCTTGGCAGCAACACTTCCACCAGTGATAGCATTGCCAGTAGCAGGGACTACTTCAACTACAGGTGCATCAACCAGTGTAGGGACATTAGCAGAAAAACAGATGAGATGATTAAAGCCATGGAACAAATGAGTATCCAGGCCACATAATTGAAAAAGCTCAGAGAAAAGATGACCAGTTTGGAAGCAAACAATGAGCTTGCCCGAATTCAAAATAAAGAAGAAGAAAGGAAAAACTGAAGGATGGAGGAAGGAATCAAAGTCCTGGAGAAGGATTTGACTTTAGAAAAACCATTGGGAGACATGAGAAATTTATTGTGGGCCAATATCATTGATTCCATCAATGATATTTGGCCTTCTATCCATGTAATTTTTGAACAGACTAAATTAATAAAAGTAGTTGTGGAAGCTATCCAGAAAACTAAAGAAGAACTTGGAGATAAGCCTAAAGAGGCAAATTAGTTGATTGATTTTTTGAACAGTAGGAATAGATACCTACTGGATGAGTTAGAGATTGAAGATAGAACAACTACCATTACTAAAATAAATAAAGTTCTTACTAAAAGGAACTGAATGCTTAATCTTGAGAAAGGGTGTCAAAGTATCCAGGTAGACATAGATAGCTTCATGTTGAAATATGGAATTTTAGGAGAAAAAGGCCTTCCTAGCCCACTAGTTATTCACGACAAGTTAATGACACAGGAAGACTACATTGGCAGGCTGCACAAACAGTCCAAGAGCCAAGCAAGTTCTTCAGGAGTAAAAGCATTACCTACAGGAAAGGTACTATATGATGGCCTGAAAAATCTATTTTACATAGAACATGAAGTAAAACATCTATTCACCAGCAAACCCAATTTTGCTAAGTACACAATGCTGACAAAGTTTACAGGAAGATGATTAGGATGAAATTACTAGATAATGAGTGGTGGACTAATTTGAATGATTTACTATAAGTTTATTGTAGTAAATCTATGGAGTAAAGGATGTTTACCATAGTAAATTTTGGTAACCCAGGATGAAAGGATGAAACAACATAGGTAAAGAGTATTAGCATAGGTAAATGGTATCAACACAGGTAAAGAGTATCAGTAGGTGAAGATAAGAGTGAATTCTAGCACATAAATGCCAAGGCAACTACAAGAGCCAAATCCGAGTTTCATTATCCAGCACATTCACAAATAAAGGGACAACATACAATCTATTTTCCATCTGTCTCTTTCTTCATGTGGAAGATAGCTTTCATTTCCTAAAATAAATCTCATACAGTTATGAGATATTTTGTAATAATTTGTGTATAAATACTTCACAAATTGAAGTAATGAGGGTGGATTAAAATGCATTTCTGTAGACTTTGTTTTGAGCTAAAGGAGCTATTGTAATCAAGGCTGGAACTAGTTTACTAGATTAAATAAAGCTAAGGACATTTCACTCGATTCATGTGCACTATGGGAAACAAATAAGTATCATTTCTCTGAGTTTGATTATTGTTTTCCTTTATGTTATGAAATATCATATGTGTTTCTTATAATTCTAAAAAGCAAACAAGGAGTAATATCACTAGAATTAGCTTAAGTGCTCTCTATTTTAACTATTTTCTTATTAAATTTTTTCTACTAAATTGCTTAAGTTTGGGAATTCTTAATTTCTCTCTTACTTCTATAATTCATTACCTCTATTGGCCCCTAGTACAGGATTCCTCATTTCCCTTGTTATTTGCCAAACCTCCCTTCTTCATTTTAATCCTTGTTAAGGATTCTTCATTGCCCTTGGCCCTGATTAAGATTTCCATCCATTAATACTTTTAGATTTGTCCTTGTTGTGCTAGCTTGCCTTGTGAGCTCTTACCTCGGTGATTAATCAAATCCTGATAAACCTTTCCTACTTGACTCCATAAGCCCAATGGCCTAAATAGCTAATCTACCCATCTGTTTCCTTAATTCCACCAAACAAATCAAAACAAATTCCTTAAGCATTAATAAGTAGCCTAATAGCATATCAAAACAACGCTAAATTATAAAGAGAGAGCCCTCTCTGAGTGTAGATCAGCTAGGATCTGTACTTAAGAGATTGGTTTGTAGTTACCTTGGACACTTTCCTTCTTTTAAATAAATTCTAAGGAAAATATAAGTGATAACACACCACATGTTGTATATGAATCATCTCTTCATAGTCATGATATGGTTTCCTCCATTGGCCCTAGTTCTTCTTGCATGGTTGAATTCCATTCTACGGTGTTGAAAAATTGTGATGACGATTGTTGATTCATTGCTACAATATGTTCTGCCTGTTGCTTCACCGCATCAGGTTCTCTTCTAAGGGTGGCATGTTCATTTAGTACTTAGAGTTAGCCCAATTGCAACAATTTCCACCATGACTGCCCTCGGATTCCTTATGGTGTTGGAAGTTATCATCTTCTGTGTAGAAACTTAGACTATATTTTTAGGATCATTGGGAAAGTCTCTATGCCTCTACTACACGATCCTCTTCTTAATTTGAACAAACATTAGAATACATACATCCATGACTTTTTCTGTCGGTGGAGTTGTGATCCCCATCTCTACAGATGGAATATTACCACCTATGAGTGGAGGTTCCTCTAGAGTATGTTGTTAATAATCCATGCGTACAATGGTATCTTTTGCCTCAAACACTTCCTCTTCTATCTCTTGAGTCAAGTTTTCTTCTTCCCATCTCTGTGCTACTTCCTTCTCCTAAGACTCTCTCTGTTTTTATTATTCTGTACTTTTCCTCTCTTCCTCTTCTTCTTGTCTCTTATGAGGTATATCATCCCAATACATCTTCTCCTCTTCTTCTTGTGTTTATCTCCTCCCATTTCCTTCTTGAATAGATCCAATTTTTAGAGGATCAATTTTCCACTTTGTGTTTCTTTCGAATGTTGAATCATATATGATACTCTTCTTGGGAGCTACTTTCCTTGGTCGAGGATTTATCTCTTCTTCCTCCTGTACCTAAAAGTCTTGATTTAGTGGAACTTGGGGTGAACTGGTTTCCATCCTTAGATGTGCCTTCCTGTTTGCATTGTACCAGTTCTTTATCTTCTCATATTCTAATTTAGATATTGAAGAACACCACATATTGTGACCAATCATTTCACAATGTTTCCTACATATTGTCTTGGGATCATATCCATGAAAATTCTTAGTGGCAAAGCGTAGGCCATCCAAATCTTGTATCTATGCAACTACTGCATTGTACCTCTTCAACTCATATAATATGATCCCCAATGGGAAGGCATTCCAAGAAGCTTTCTTCCTCTTATTAATAATTCCTACCAATGCTTTTTCCAACTAATTTTCCACTATCTGAATTATCATCTTATTATTCACATATCACATCATCAGATGAGGGAATATTTGAAAACCAAAACATCTAATTTATGTGCCCTCAGGTGATGAAAACCAATCTGTGATATCCTGTAGTGACTCCTTCACTAGATAAGTCATTCATGGAGTATCGATCTCGAATATCATATTATGAATATAATTGCAAAGAAGTGCTCAGAAAATCTATCATATGTGCCTTTGAAGCTTGATTCTATTAACACTCTGTAACGAATGTAAACTAGGAATTTGTCCTCAGGGGTCCAATTCCAGTATATTCCTAGGAACACATACTGTGTGTAAATCTCATCTAAAATAAATGCAAACATGTATATTTTTGGGGCTTGATTCGCCCTCAAATATAATTTCTCCTGCCCTACATGACACTGCAACACAAATGAAAATATATCTCTCCAATTGAAAGATTTTCCATGGGTTATCAAATATGGAGAATATATATCCAATTTTCATCAAACATCTCGATGTTCTTACTCCCATGCAATCGACAACACATGACTATCAAATACTGATATACATCTCTAAGGATCTTTCTCAGATAAACTGAAAATAGGTGATGGCTAAACTTAGCAGGCTCTTTACACCAACATTTGATAATGTCACTAGAACGTTGGGCCGTCTGCTGTAGAAGTCGTTATTTTCATATTCTATGGGCTTAAGAATCTTGTAGTCCGTCTGTATTTCCTATCCATAAAAATTGGTGAGATGACCACCACGCTCACTGTGAAGTTCAAGATAAGAATCATCCATGTGTGTAATGATCCACTCAAACACTTCCACACAAGGGATGATGGGGATCTGCATGAAAACCCATGCATTTTAGACCTCTTGATATTGATGTATGCATGAACATACTCTAAGTTCTCAACGGACTTCTCGTGGATAAATTTATTGTATCTCTTGCTCCATGTGACCTTAGTAGACATCAATAAAGCATTATGTATCTACATATATTGGAATGGTTAGCTTCTTAACCTCAATAGGTTCCTTAGCAATATCTTCTATGACTTCTTTGGAGGTCACTTTATGACGAGGTGTGGCTTCAACAAATGATGAAAGGGTGATAATAATTGTATCATGAACGCTTCTTTGTGGTAGCACACTCATAATAACAAGATTCTCTTAAAGCAACCTAACTAAGCAGTAGTACTTGTAAATCATTTACAAAGAGACATCACATGTAACTCAAAATTAAAATCAATGAACGATAGCAAAAAACCACTTGGATGCATGAAAAAATAGGGATGCAAACTAGGAGGCCACACTTTCAAAGCACAAAGGAATGTAAAGGGTAATTTAGGGCTTTACAGAGTGCTGATGCGCTTAAGAAAGTGAAGAAAACTATCAAGGGAGCACTGGCACACTCCGAAGGCATGAATGGGTGATTTCTTTAGCGTTCAGTCATTCACAAGGCATTCATGTTCTCAAGGAAATAAATGGGTCACACTATCGCACTCCAAATGGATGAAGGAATGCGTTGAGAAGCCTTCAAGCCTTCATGATGTGCTCAAAGGCAAGGAGGCCACATTGGCACACTCTAAAGGGACAAAAAAATATTCTTTGAGTCTTTGTGGTGTGCTCATGTGCTCAAGGGAGGGGATAGTTCCTCATGGTGAAGAATTCCACTCAAGAGGAAAACTTGGTTGTAGTGGGCATTGTTTTTAAACTTCATGAAGGGTTGGGTTCTAGAAGTGCACTCTTCGTGTTGGAAGCTCACAAACAAGTTTTAACAACAAAATTTAAAGATAATATGAGAAGAAGAAATATATGAAAGGTTATATAGATGTTGTTGCATTCATGGAAGAGTGTGAAAGGTTTAATAATTTGAAAAAATTTTGCATGCGACAAAAAATCAACACTTGCATGATGAATGTTAAACATAAACGTTAGAAAAATAACTAAAAGATGAAGAAACAATAGCAAGAAAAGAAAGAATGATAGTGAAATCATGAAAGGGAATGAAAATATTCAACATATAGAACTTACTTGTAGTGTTTGTTGATGAAGAGTTTCTTCATCGAAAGTTGTGCACCAAACTTAAATGAGAATGACTATCTAAATGAATAATTAATTGGGTTGATTTAAAGAAGTTTACATGCAAAACTGATTCATGCGTGATTACCCCTTGTTATCAAATCAAAGGGTTATCTAAGAGAAGTTAAGTGGCCTTCTATTTTCTAATATTTCTTCCACATGCAATAAGCAGCCTCATGCACCGACCAAGAAGAGCGCAGTTCTTCATCATCAAGAATTGTGCTCAAGGAAGGGCACACTTTATCAACATGAAGGAGTGCACTTAAGGAATGCACACCTCATTAGCCTGTAGGAGTGTTCTCACATTGAGTGCATGTATTCATCAAGTTGGAGTGCACTTTTTAAGTTTTGAGTGATTTTTTTTTCTTTTGTTTGCTTTTTCTATGCTTTTGAGAGGTTTTTCGAGTGTATGCATGGTGAGAAGGAAAGTTTCCAAGTTAAGATAAGTGATGAATTCACCTAACCATGGACCAACTAAGTCAAGTGCTTCTAATGGAAAATTTATGATGCTTTGGAAACATTGACTCAAGATGATGTGACATTGGGAGAAGACACACAAATAACAAATCAAACGAAATCACGACACTAAGTGGATTGAAAGAACAGTTAATGTAGGCTCCAAAATTGACGAAGGAAATTTTTTTGAAGGGTCATGGTCGCAACGAAAATGCTTGGAAATGAACTGGGAGAAGCAAAACTTCTCTGAAATGGTTTCATTCAAAGTATCAATTCTCTAGGAAGTATTGATTCAGTTAGTGGGTTACCTCAACTCCCCACTCTTACCTGGTTAAAGATATAGTCTTTACAGTTCCACTACTCATCGTAACGCAATGTAAAACAAATATATCACTATCCCATCAATGTATGTAAGGGTAATATAGTATAATCATTTAAAAACAATCAAAGTATGTGTTTTACCTCTCTAGCATTGCTCCACTTCTAGCAGGCTTGGAAAGTACCCTTCCATAGTCATTTCAGGAACAAAAATGTTGCCTCACTTCTAGCAAGCCTGGACAATACCCCGATTAATTACCTTACTTCACCTCTGTATGTAGGAATCCTTTCTCTTCTTTCTCCCTTTATTTTTCCTTCTTTTCCAATAGGAATGTTCATAAGCTCTTATGATTTTTCAACAAGCAGAAGATGATGGATCATGACTTATTGAAAGAAGAGGAGGTTGTTCCTTTAGAGACAGGTTTTAGAGTTTTGATGCTTTGATCGGAAAAAAAAAAATCTCGTTAACTTATTCTACTCATATAGATAACCAGGAACACACTATTAAAAAAAAGGACCAAGTCGAGGGATGAGAATCCTAAATAACTATGGGTATCATGGTTTGTGTACAACTCCCCTATTGACGGATCATATTTTCCATTGAGAGGTCATTGACTTGAAAGATATAAACAAAAACAAAGAAGAGGGTGACAGATAAGACAATGTTTGTATCGTACTAAAGCTTTCCTTGCACAAAATTTTAGCAACGTCATCTAAAAGCTCAAGACAAACTTTATTCAAGAACCAATAAAACTAAGAAATAAAGGAAAGATGAAAACATCGATAGACATGCAATGCATCTAACTAAGTGAATCCTATACCACCCTAAACTAAATAGTGCATGGTCAGGTTTATGTGATGTGGAGTTTCCAATGCAGTCGTAGAATTTACTCCCGATATTTGGATCATAAGATGTGATCATGAAGAATAAAAAAAATGTGCAGTGAAAAACACATACCATGCAAACATGTGCACTTACACATAAAAACAAGAAGTTCAATCACAACGGTGTATCACACTCAACCTCTCTTTCAAATAACACACTCCATAACAATAATAGTCGTGAGACCTATTTCCATACAAGATTCGGTAAAGTGCACACAAATACAGGCTACAAAACATGGCTACAAACAAAAAATATTATTCTAAGAACCATGATATAGGATCATGGAAAGAATTTTTGGGAAAAATATGACAGGAGAGACTAATCAAAGGAAAATACACATCATAATAAACATTAGCAAGCTTACCACAGTCCATGTTGTTGTGCCAATTGAATCCTTTGATCGATGATTTAAAATATTTATTATGTCCCTCTCTGTTTCCACATCATAGATTAAATATTTGATGGAGATGGGATGTACTAATACTATACTAAAGGGGGGCACAGAAAGGAAGAGAAAGACTTGTTGAATGCATATAATTTAGTCGACATAATAAACAATAATCATTAAAAAACAACAACACCTGCTCAATAATAACCCTAGCAAAGCGAAAAATTGCTTCATTCACTTAATAACTAATTAAAGTAACATATACCATAAACATAACCACAATATTCCAACTATATCTATGATACATGTATGAAGAAGTGTAGGGTTCATCGAGATTTTGATTAAGGGTGAAAGGTCCCAAGTACATTGTTACATGAGTGAAACACTATATACAATAGTGGAACATGAAGCCACAAGTTGCTTATCCAAATAATGATCTATCTCCTATGTGATAAAGAGCATCCAAGGGAAGACTCCAAGAATCCAAGCCCCTAGCCTGAGTTGTGAGGAGCTATATATAACAAATAAAAATCCCCTTTAGCTTCCTGAGGACTCTTTGACTTCTATGACTATTCAAATTCTATTTATGACTTATTATATTCCATATGTTACTGTTTACATTCCACATGTGTCCTTTTCAATTCATTACATATCATTTATTACTTGAGGAAAATTACATATGAGATGATGGTGTAATAAGACAAAACTAATAATGGGACAAATTATCATCGAATGAATAAATAATTTGCTTCCTCGTGGAGCTCATTTGTAATGTAAGTGTGGCATGTCTTGAACTCTCGTGAGATGGATTTGACCTAAATTGGAAAGTCTCCTAAATACCACATCTTCACCTCTAGTGCCTCAGTCATTATGGTCTTGGATCTTGACTGTACATTATTCTAGAACCGTGAAAATTTCATATGAGCCTTAACTAGTGTAAATTCCTATCATAAAATAATGTCTTTGGTGACCTCAAATATTTTTTATTTGTTTCCTGTATGATTTGTTCTATATATTTTCAAATCTCTTCAAAGATGACTCCTCTATCTTTGATTTGTTCAAGAGATCCTATTGTGGGCATCCCATGATTTTGTGTTAGAGACTCAAAATCATGATGCAATCGATTATAGGTAGCAATAATACTAACTGACTATGCTCCAAGATGTGAGTATTGATAGAGGGGGAGTCTCAACATAACTCTATCCATCGATACCACAATCTTGTCCTTATTTTCCAAATGTTATAGCACATCTAGATAATTGGTAACCCACTCATAAAATCTAGTCGACTATTATGTTTGCTACATTTAGGAGTTTTACCACTTCCTGCACTTTTTTAATAATCTAAATGAGAGGAGGCACCATCTGTTGTATAAGTATCATCTCATTATATAGTTGTTCCATGGTGTCCTGCATTGGCCCATGTTATTCTTGCATGGATGACATCCATTCTACGGGGTTGAAAATTTGTGATGATAACTTTTAATTCCTTGCTGCAAGATGTTCCACCTGTTGCTTCATCATAGCAAGTTCCTTTCTCAACCTAAAATTTTGATTAAAAAATTACTCAAAATTATCTTCTCCCACTATAGATAATGCAATATTTTACGCCATGACTTCCCTGATATTTCTTTTTGTGTTGGTTGTTATCAGCTTCTCTGTAACCACTTAGATTATATTTTGAGAATCATTGGGAATGTATATATGCCTCTGTTGCATGGTTCTCTTATTAAGATGATCGAATGTTACACTACATGCATCCATGACTCTATCTACTGATGGAGGTTTGATCCCCATCTCTCCAAATGGAAGACGACCATTTATGAGGTGAGGTTCCTCTGGAGTAATAGGCTCATAATCCATGGACTCAATAATATCATATTCCTTCACATATTTCTCTTCTATATTTTCAGTCAACTATTCCTCTTCCAATATCATTGTTGCTTCTTCCTCCTGGGACTGCTATGATGTTCTTATTTTATCCTTTTCCTCTCTTCTTCTTCTTCTTATTTCTTCTAAAGGAACTCATCCTACTACGTCTTCTCCTCTTGTTCTTCTTTTGCTTCTCTCCTCTCATGTCGTTCTTGAATAGCTTCTATGTTCCTAGGATCATATTTCCATTTTCTGTTTCTCTCACCTATTGAATCATATCTGATTCTCCTCTTGGGAGCTACTTTCCTTTCTCAGGGAGTTATATGTTACTCCTCTTGTACCTGTAAGTCTTGAGCTGGAGGATCTTAAAGTAAATTAGTTTCCATTCTTGGATGTGCCTTCATGTTTTCAATCCCTTCATGTTTTCATTGTACTTGTTGTTTTTCTGCTCATCTTCTATTTTATCTATCCAATAACGCCTCGTATTGTGACCAAGCCATTCAAAATGTTTCCTGCATATTCTCTTTGGATAATATCCATGGAAATTCTTAGTGGAAAATTGTAGGAGATCCAGCTCATGTATCTCTTATACTACCATTTTATAGCTCTTTAACTTATATAATCTAATCCTCAAAGGGAAGGTGGACCAATGAGCTTTCTTCCTCATGTGAATAATTCCTGACAATCCATTTTCCGATTTTTTAGTCGGTTTCTCCATGACCACATTATTGGTCACATACCGTGGCATGATATGAGTGGATATCTAATAACCAAAACATTTTATGTATCCCCCCTCAAACACTGTAAATTGACCTGCAACATATCATAGTGACTCCTTCACCTGACCAATCATGTAGTGAGGATAGATCTCAAATATCATATGAAAGATAACTACAAATACATGCTCGGCCAATCTTCCATAGGCACATGTAAATCTTGATTTTGATAACATTTTGCAGGGAAATTGAAAATGGAATTTGTCCTTAGGCGTCCAATTTTAGTACAATCATGGGAATGCATAATGTGCATGGATTCCATCTAAAAGAAATGTATACATGCAGAATTTTGGATGTTGATTCACCTTTAAATATTGTCTCACCTACCCCACACGACGTTGCAACTCAAATGGAAATATTTCTACCAAATTGAAAGCTTTACCATGAGTTACCATAATATGGAGCATATATATATATCCAATTTTCCTCGAACATGTCAGTGTACTTGTGCCCATCTAATCCACAACACATGGCTATCAAATACAGATACACATCTCTCAGGGTATATTTTGGATAGACTATGTATGTGTGACAGTGAAACTTAGCAGGCTCTCAAAACCAGGATATGATAATGTAACTAGTGTCAAGGTTTTCCCATCTAGTATAGAAATCCTTATTTTCATATTTTTTGGGCTTAAACTTCTTGTAGTACATCTACATGCATTATCCATAATTAATGGCGAGATGACCACCACTCTCACAGTGACGTGCAAGATAAGAGTTACCCATGTATGTAATGATCCATTCAATCACTTCTACAGAGGGGATGATGGGAAATCTGCATGCAATCCCATTCATTTTGGACCTCTTGATATTACTGTATGCATTAACATATTCTAACTTCTCAACAAACATGTCCTACATGAATATGTTGTATATATTACACCATGTGACCTTAGTCTACTTATCAATAAAGAATTGTGTATCTATATATATTGGAATCGTTTTCTTGGTAACTTCAACAAGGTCCTTGGTTCTTATTTCAGAGACTTCTTGAGAGGTCACTTTACGAGGAGGCATTAATCCAATAGATGATGAAAGGATGAAAATACTTGTAGCACGAACACCTTTTTTTAACATCACACTCACAATGACAAGATTATCTTAAAAAAACTTAACTATGCAATGATACTTTTAAATCATGTACATGAAGGAATGTAAGATTCCATTCATGGCTTCGTAGTGCCCTCATGCACTCAAACAAGTGAACAAAACTATGAAGAATGCATTGGCACACTCTGAATGGTCGAATGGGTGAGTTGTTCGGCCTTCATGCCTTCATAATGAGTTTATGCACTAAATGAGAGAAAGAGGGAACATTGTCAAACTTTGTAGGGTTGAAGGAATGTGTTGACCAAAATTTAGGCCTTCACAATGTAGTAAAAGGCAAGGAGGGTGCATTAGAACACTCCGAAGGGATGAAGGAAAATTCTTCAAGTCTTCCTGTTGTTCTCATGCACTCAAGGGATGGTGTAGTTCTTCATGGTGAAGAAGTGTGCTCAAGAGGAAAACTTGGTTGTTGTGGGAACAATTTTCCTATCTAATAAGGCTTTGGGTTCAAAATTTGTACCTTTCCTATTGGAATCTCATAAACAAGTTTTAACAACAAGATTTGATAATAAGATGAGAAGAAGAAAGATCTCCAAGGTTATACAGATGTTGTCGCATTAACGAAGCAATATGAAAGGTTGAATAATGTGAAGAGTTTCTGGATGTGACATCAAATTAATACTTACAAGATGAATATTGAACATAAATTCTAATAAACAAACTAAAAAATATAGAAACAACAACAACAAAATAAATAATGACAGTGAAATAATTAAAGGGAATGTGAAGATTTGAAGTGAAAAAATTACTTCTGGCATTGGTTGATGAAGAGTTTCCTGATTCACACTTGTGGGCCCAACTTAGATTATAATTATTTATGGAAATGAATGATTAGATAGGTTGATTTAAAGAATTTTACATACAAAATTGATTCATGCATGATCACCATGTCTCATCCCATGAAAGGTTTAGTTAAGAGAAGTTGGGTGGGTTCCTATTTTCTAGGAGTGAGCCCACATGTGACAATAGGTCTCATGCATGCACCAGTAAGAGTGCACGTCTTAAACAAAAAGGAGAGCACTCAAGGGGGGCACATTTGCTCAACATGAAGGAGTGTGCTCAAGGAGCTTGCACTTATTTAGCCTGAAGGAGTGAGCTCAAGTTGAGCACATTTCTTCATTAACTTGTCGTGCTCTTTTTCTTTTCTGGTTGATTTTATTTCTTTTGTTTTATTTTTCTATGATTTTGATTGTTTTTCAGAGTGTGTGCATGGTGATAAGGAAATTTCGAAGTCAAGGAAAGTGATGAGTTGACCATGAGTTCACCCAACCATGGACCAACCACCTCAAGTGCTTCTAATGGTTAAGTGATGATTCTTAGGAAGCATTGACTTAGGAGGATGAAACAATAGGTGGAAACACACAAATAACAAATCAAACAACATGATGAAACTAAGGGGCTTGAAATGACAATTAATGTAGGCTCCAAAATTGACTTAGGAAAAAAATTTGCAAGGTTGTTGTCACAACAAAAACACTTGGAGACACACTAGGAGAACCCCAACTTCTCTTAAATGGTTTCATTTAGGAGAAAAGCCTCAATTCTCAAGGAATTATTTATTCATTCAACTAGTTACCTCAACTCCCCACTCTTACCGAGTTCAATATATAGTCTTCCCAGTTCGACTACTCACTATAACACAATATAAAACTAGCCATATCATTATACTGTTGATATAAGTAAGTTTAATAGAATGTGGAGAGTTAATATCAATCAGAGTATGAGTTTCACATCTTTGGCATTGCTCTACTACAAGCAAGCCAAGATAGTACCTCGATGTGGTTACTTCAAGAAGACAAACATTGCTTCACTACTAGTGACCCTGGACAGTGCCTTGGCGAAGTCGCTTGCTTTACCTCCTTAAGCAAGAAGCCTTTATATTCTTTCAAACTTTATTTTTATTTCTTTTTCAATTGGATTGTGGATAGGCACTTATTATATTTTAATGGGAAAAAGAGGGATCCCAACTTATTGAGAGAAGAAGAGGTTGTTCCTTCAGAGAAAAGTTTTAGTCCACTAATTATTTGATCTCTAAACGTTTTCCCCTTAACTTACTCTACTTAGATAGATAAGCAAGGACACACTATTCACAAATATGATCCAATGTTGGGATGAAAATCCTAAATAGATATGGGTATCATTGTTTGCATACAACTTCCCAGCTGAAGGATCATATTTTCCATTGAAATATCATTGACTTGAAATGTATAAACCAAAAAAAATGGTAATCGATAAGCCAAGGCTTGTATGGTACTACAACTTTCCTTTCACAAAAGTTTAGCCACATCATCTTGAAGCTCAAGACTAACTTTATTCAAGAACCAAAAAAATTGAGTAGAAAAGGAAAGATGAAAAAACCAATAGGAATAGAATGCATCTAACCAAGGGCAACATCTCCTAGCCTAAATTAAATAGTAAATTGTTAGGTTATGTGAAAAGGAATTTCCAATGCAACCATGGAATTTTGTCCTGACTTTTGGACCATAAGACATGATTGTGTAGACTCAAAACAAAACATAGTGCAGTGAAAAATAAATACCATGCAAACAAGTGCACTGACATGAAAAAGAATGAAGTGCAATCACAACGTTGTATCAAACTTAACTTCTCTTTCAAACAACAGACTCCAAAATATCAATAGTAACTATACCTAAAGCCATACAAGACTCGGTGAAGAACATGGAAGTACAAGCCATGAGACATGGGTCCGGACCGAAAATATTATTCTATGAAACATGCAATAGGATCATGGAAATATCCTTTGGGACAAATATGGTAGCAGAGACTAATGAAATACAAGCCCACATCATAAATGGCATTAGTAGGTTGAACAAAATCCATGCTATCATGTAAGTGAAATCCTTTGATGGATGATGTGAAAGATTCAACACAATCCTTTTCTATCTCCGAATCACAAATTAAAGATTTGCTTGAGATGAGATGTGGAGGTGGAAGTTCAATAATCAAATAAAAGTTTCTTCCTAAGGTTTGAAAAATTTTACATGAAGAGAATATGTATCCCTCAAGAGAGCGTTGACATCCCACATGATGACATTAATGGAAAATTTGTGCAAAAGAATTATGAGCTAAACAAAATCACAAATACCATCATGGTCAAAGGAACTTGACATAACGATCAACATAGGATTAAGTGTGTTAATCACCTAACTTAAGTTTTCATTTCATGCTAACATGACCAACTACTTATAAAAACAAGAGTCATTATTTAAATCATGAGGTTAAAAAATTAGAGGTTGACCAGATAGATTTTCAAGATTACCACATAAATCCTCAATGATAAGAAAGTCATCATCTAGATCAAAAGGAGTTATAAAATATTCGATAATATCATAAGAATCCATTTACAATTCCTATAAATACAAATCTTCATTTAGGAACAAATATTCATCTATGTTACTTGAACAATTATTCCCATATAATTCAGAGGAAAGGAAATCCTTAGGGTGACAGTTGTCCAAGGGTTCAACTAGATTAAAAGGTAAAATATTGACTAGAGGAATATAAATATTCAGAAATGGTTGATTGATAAGATTATATTAAAATCCATAAGGTGAAAATGTGAAACAAAAATCAATTCTTATCGCCAGGGTGACAATTGTCCAAGGGTTCAACTTGATTGACAGGTAAAAGATCGATTAGAGGAATATAAAGATTTAGACATGGTTGATTGATAAGATTATATGAAAAACCATCAGGGGAAATATGTGAAACAAAATTCATTTCTTCATCAGGAAATTGATCCTTTGTTTTAGTGATTGGTTCAGGTCCAACATATAGAACATTAAAAGGGGGAGGACCTGTGACAAAAAACATATCTAGTTCTTGCTAAGGATGTTGAAATTCTTCTTGATCAAGAGGAGATGAATATTCTGATTCAAAATATTTATTTGACATCTTGACTAAGAAAAAGACATCTCATCCAAGATCTACCAGTGCCCATCCTGATCTAGAAATTTATAACAAAGATGAAGGAATCAATTATAAAAATGTTCAAGAGATTCATTTAATTCCATTCTAAGTTTATCAATTTCATCAATCAAATCTTGATACTCGCATTTGTTGAAGACGCGACGAAGATCATTAACCAAAATTTTAAAATATAAAATGGAATCTAAGGGTAGACAATAGAACCATTGCTTCACATGACCATCCAATTCAACGCAAACAACCGTGCAAGGATTTTTTCAGGATAAACACCTCTCGAAAAATAAATTGAAAAAAATCAACTACATAGTCAAGGATGGTTACCGTACCCTTTCCATCAAATTTAAAACATGACAAGTTATGTAAAAAGTTTGTGGCCATTGAAATATCTAAAGCTTCGTAAAAAAACCTCGGGATTATGATCTGGGGAAGCCTTTAGAGGTAGGATATTGAAACAAACTTGGAAGGCTCAACTTGTCATTTGGCCCTCCTTTTAGTGCCAAAAATGTTGACGATTCTAGATGCCACCAACATTATAAGTGGATTTTGCTAATGTGAAATCCCAATTAGACCTCACACCATTTGTTGTAAGAGTTCCATTTGATCATACAATCTAGCCACCATTGAAAATGTTTCAAATATAATCCTAAGTTACAGATACACAAAACAGAATGCAACGCCTCTTTTGATTAGCTAGCATGTCAGCTTTGTGAGATGCCCAATGTAAGGATCATGAGGGAATATCCACGACTGGTAGGGAAAACGATCCAATGATTACAAAATTAGTAGTACTATACTAAAGGGGGAAGCAGCAAGGAAAAGAAGAACTTGTTGAATACCTTGAGATTAGTCCATGTAATAAAAATCCTTAAAACATAACAACTCTTATTGAATAATAACCATATCTAAGCAACAAATTAGTTCATTCACTTAATATGTAATTAAATAAACATATACCATAAAAATAACTAGAGTAGTGCAACGATATCTATGATACCTGTATTAAGAAGTGTTGGCTCATCAAGATTCTTATTAACAGTGAAACGTCCCAAGTACACTGTTAAATGAATGAAAAGTCACAACTTGCTTCTCCAAATAATTATCTATATCCTATGTGATAGAAGAAAAGTCAAGGCAAGACTCTAAGAATCCAATCCCTTAACTTGAGTTGTGAGGAGCTATTTATAACAAATAACAATGACCTTTGAGCTTCCTCATGAGTCTTTGACTTCGATGACTGATCATGTTCTATTTATGACTTAGTATATTCCATATGTGACTATTCACATACCACATGTGTCCTTTGGGCTTCATTACATATAATTTATTACATAAGAAAAATTACATATGAGATGGTGGCCTAGTAAGATAAAACTCATAATGGAACAAATTCTAATGAAATGGATAAATCATTTCCTTCCTCATGGAGCTCATTTGTAATGTAAGTGTGTCATGCCCTAAAATTCGTTGAGATGGCTTTTACCTGAACTATAAATTCTCCTCTATACCAGATCTTCACCTCTAGTGCCTCCATCAATATGGTCTTGGAGCTTGACTGTACATTATTCCAGAGCCATGGCAGTTTCATATGAGATTTGACTACTCTAAAGGTGTGTTGTAGAATAATGACTTTGGTTACCTCCAAGCCTTTCAACTGTGTTGCCTACTTTATCTATTCAATATATTTTATGATCTCCTAGAATATGACTTGTATGCTCTAATTTGTTCAATTGATCCTTTTGCGGCCATCCCATGCTTCTTTGTTAGAGGCTGAAAACCATTATGTAGTCAATTATAAGCAACAATAGTACTAACCAACTGTGCTCGAAGATGCAAGTAGTTCTTTCTGTGGAGTTCCATATGAACTTTGTCGAACTCTATGGAATTATTTTCCTTATTTTCCAAATGTTGTCGAGCATCCAGATACTTGGAAACCCACTACTAAATCTGGTTGACATCTATGTTTGTTACTTTCAATATTTTTAGCACTTCCAGTAGTTTCTTCTCAATGCCAAAGATAGGATACACCACCTATTTTATATGTATCATCTTATCATATAGTTTTTACAGGGTGTCCTATATTATCCCCACTTCTTTCTACAGTGCTGATTTACATTATGCGGTATTGAAACTTTGCAATGACAATAGTTTTTTCTCCATTGCAAGATGTTCCACTTGTTTATTCACCCTAACATTCTCCCTTCTCATACTCCCATTCTCATTCAAAAATTACTCATAATTATCTTGTGTCGCTCTAGCAAATGAAACATTTTCTACCATGAATTCACAAGGATTCCTTTTTGTATTGGTAGTTATCAGCTTCTTTGTAACAATTGAGAATGGATTTTTAGGATGATTAGGAAAGTATCTATGCCTCTGCTACATGATCCTCTTCTTAAGTTGATCAAACATTGCACCGCATACATCGATCACTCTATATGTTGGTGGAGGCATTATCCCCATCTCTCCAAATGGAAGATGACCACCTATGAGGGGAGGTTCATCTGGAGTACCTGGCTCATCATCCATGGGTTCAATGGTATATTATTCCTCCAACTCTTCCTCTTCTATCTCTTGAGTCAATTGTTCTTCTTGCAATATTTGTTATTCTTGTTCCTCCTGGGATTGCCTTTATTGTTCTTCTTCTATCATTTTCCACTCCGCCACTTTTTCGTATTTATTCTGAAATAACTCATCATGTTTCCTCTCCTCCTATTATTCTTCTGCTTCTCTCCTCTCCTATCCTTGTTGAATAACTCCTATGTTCAGAGGACCATCTTTCTACTTTCTGCTACTCTCGCTTATCAAATCATATTTTATCCTCTTGATGGTAGTTACTTTCTTTTCTCGAGGCATTATCTATTCTTCCTCCTGTACCTACAAGTCTTGAGATGGTGGAGTTTGGGGTCAACTAGTTGCCATCCTTAGTTGTGCCTTCACATGTTAACTATACCATTTCTTTATCTTCTCAGATTCTATTATAGATATCGAAGAATACCTCGTAACGTTACTGATCCTTTGACAATGCTTCTTTGATATACTCTTGTTATCATATCCATTAATATTCTCAATGGTGAAGTTAAGGTAATCTAGCTCCTATAACTCTCATATTTCCACCTTGTGGCTCTTCAAGTCATATAATTCTATCTTCAATGGGATGCTAGGACAAGGCACTTTCTTCCTTCTGTGAAGAATTCTTGACAATCCCTTGTACAACTGGTTTTCCACTTCTTGGATGACCACCTTATTGATCACATATCACAACCTAATATGACTGGATATATGGAAATTAAAAAATCTGATATATGTCCAGTCATGCTTTGCAAACCAATATGTGATATCCCATAACGAATCATTCACATAATCATTCATGTAGGTAAGATAGATCTTGAATATCACAAGAAAGATAACTACAAAGAAGTGATCATACAATCTGTCATATGCACATCTGAAGCTTGATTTTTTTTTTTTTTTGTAAAGCCTAGTAGGACCTTCTGTTTTCTGTTTAGAAAAGATAAGTTTACACCACATAGATGAGATAGGTGGCCTCAACTTTACTAGTGGGAAACCAAGTCTGTTGGCCACCTATCCTCATTATAAGCCATGCAAAAATAATAGAGTTTAAGGCGTTCCACCCAAGCTATATATACATCTATATCATGATAATAGTCTAAGTTTCTTTCTATCATAAGCATAAATTAGTAAAAGTAAATGCTATCCACTAAAAATGAAAATACATTCAGGAACCTAACTATTCCTTTTGATCCTATGAGGCTGAGTCAACTGGAGTCGGGTCTTTAGCTGAGTCTCCTGGTGCATCTGCCATCTCGATAATACATGGGATATGCCTTCGAATATGATCTAGGTGAATTTCCTACTGGCACAGCTGGTACTGGATGGTTTGTAGGTCTTTCTTGTAGATTGGCATGTCTTGGAGGGTCATTTCCATCCCCATTGATAATTTCTCCATTTCCTTCCCCATAAGGCTCTTCATGAGCCAATACAAGTATAGAGTCTGCTTAAATTATGTGAATCTTCCCCTAGTATTCCATGCATCTGGGATTACCTCACGCTAGGACTCCATTTCCTCTTCTTAATCCACCTCCTCTTTTATCTATTTGTCCCAATCTTCTAAGATCTTCTGAATGCCTACATCCATCCCTATCCTGCACGTTCTTGTCACTTCATTAATAAGCCTTTCTACTGGCTTTCTTCAATGTCTGGGATCCGAGGTGCCCATGTTAACTACATGAGGTAGCTCCCTTCCCCTTCTGCCTCATCCTCTTCCATGGGATGGTCTAGCCATTTCTCCTACTGTACGAACTTGTTCACATACATTTTGGATTACATCATAGGCTATAAGTTCCAACCTTTCCACAACGTTATCACCTCCCCTCTCCTCGCATTTCTTTCCACACTCATCTCTACTCTAGTGCCCCTCTGCCCAAGGTTGCAGTGCCTCTCCTCTACCAGGATTATCAATGCCTCTCCCCTGCCAGGCAATAACCTATCTGCCTTTTTGGTGTTTGCCTCTCTCTACTCTGCTCCTGGGGGTAGTGTCCTGGTGCCCATTTCAAATGAAAATTACTACAGTAACCACTCGCCATTCGATCTAGATAACCATTACATTAATTTTCCTCCCCTTCCCTCACCCCTCTGGCCCATGCATCTTCTGCTCTTCTCTGCCACTCCCATTTACCCTCCCTCGCACTTGCTTATCTACTTGCTCTCCTCCCTCACTGGTAATCTGGTTGGCCAACTTAATTGCAGGTGTTTCCTCATGGTCTCGTCCCTAATGGTATCTCTCTTTTCCATTTACAGGTATGAACCTAGTACCCTTCCCTCCCAGCATGCCCATTTCTCTCCCACCTATTTCCCTACACCCTTCTCTGGTCTGATCCCTCATTCCCACTCCATGGAAATGCACAGACATCATTGCAATAGACAAGTAGAGCTAGATAACATACTCGATGCCTCATCGAAGGTGTTGTTTTAGGTCTCTAGGCTAATATTCATCGTCTTTTATCCATATCTCCTCCATAGCTATGCTCTCCCCATCATCCTTCATTCATTCATAATCCCCTTCCTTCCTTATCTATCCCATCCATCCTCATGTCCCATCTTTCCCACCTCTGTCACTACCTTGGCACTGGTTACGGCTTCTCCATTCCCCTCTGTACATTGTCATGAGGGAGGCCACCACACCCATCGCCATGAGTGTGTGGGATGCGGTGGGCTATACCTGGCCCTTACTTGTCGTAACAACCATATTTTTCCTGTAGCCTCGAGCACCCACCCCGATCGGGAATTTTTCCTTAGGGGCTTGATTCCAGTACATTCTTGGCAATGCATACTACGTGCAGATTCCATCTAAAAGAAATGCACGAATGTAGAATTCCGAGGCTTGATTCACCCTCAAATATGCTTTCACCTACCCCACGTGATGCTACAACTCAAATGACAATATATGTACCCAATTGAAAGGCTTACAATGGGTTACCATAATATGGAGCATATATATCCAATTTTCAGCAAACACCTCAACATTCTTATGCTCTTGCAACCAACAATACATAGCTATGAAATATTAATATACATCTCTTAGGATCTTTATCAGATAGACTATGGATGGGTGAGGGAAAAATTTAGCATTCTCTCGGCACCGAGATCTAATAATGTCACTTGTGTCGAGGTTGGCCCATCTGGTGTAGAAGTTGTTATTTACATATTCTATGGGCTTAAGCATCTTGTAGTACGTCTATATGTATTATCCATAATAAGTGGTGAGATTATCACCAATCTCATTATAAAGCACAAGATAAGGGTCATCCATCTGTGTAATGATCCACTCCACCATTTCTACACAAGGGATGATGGGGAATATGCATGTGATCATATGCATTCGTGACCTCTTGATATTGATGTATACATGCATATATTTCAATTTCTCAATAAACTTCTCCTGCATGAATGTGTTTTATATATTCATCCATGTGACCTCAGTGGAATTATCAAAAAACCATTGTGTATCTCCATATATTGGAATGGTTGGGTTGGTAACTTCCATAGGTTCCTTAGTGCTTTCTTCTTAGACTTATTTCGAGGTCACTTTATAGGGAGGCATGCCTCCAACAGATGATGAAAGGGTGATAATACTTATAAAATGATAACTTGTTTGTGGTTCATAATCAACTTAATGATGTAAGAATACTTGTAAATCATGTACAAATAAGCATCACACATAATTGTACATGAAAATCAATGAAAGACAGCAAAAACACTTGCGTGCATGAGAAAATAGGCATGCAAAGTAGGAAGGTGCACATTTAAACCATGAAGGAATGTAAGGGGTCATTGGTGCACACTGAAGGATCAAATGGATGACTTGTTGGGCCTTAAAGCCTTCACAATGAACTCATTCGATCAAGGATAGAAAGAGGGCACTGTTAGAAACCTAGCTCACAAAAAGATAGAAAAGATAGATCAATACCTTAGATTCAGCCTCTTTGAGGGGACAACCTCCTTTACATTACATAAATGAAAAATTCTTGGATGATACAAATGACTAAACCTCCATTCTATATATAGGAGTCTACGGGGTCAATATATAATCAAGCTGATATAACAGTAATAACATAAGGGCACAAAAATAACAATAGTGGGTTTCTATGGGGCATACTAATAACAATATGGGGACAATAGGGGCACAACAATAACAATAAGGGATACAATGAAAATAGTAATGGGGGAATCACTAGTATTATAGGGGCCTAACATGCCCCTCTCCTTCTGAAAAGGGTTGTCCTCAATGTTTGATTAGTTTTGGATGCTTCTGTATAAAATTCTCATCCTCCCATGTGGAATCTTCAGCGGATAAGTTCTTCCACTTGATGAGATACTCCGAAATTTATCGATTTTTTAGCTTTCGAGTTCTTGTTTCTATGAGTTCTTCCAGTTCCAATATGGTTATTCCTTCCTCGTCAAGTTCTGGCAATATTGTTTGAACTGGTAGATTGCCACCTATAACCTTCTTTAAACATGAAACATGGAAAACTGGGTGCACTCGAGAAGCTGCAGGAAGCTCCAATTTGTATGCCATAGTACCAATCTTTTGCAACACCTTGTATGGACCATAATACTTTGGTGGTAATTTATTATCCTTCTTATCATGCTTGAGGGACATTTTTTATATGGTTGTAGCCATAGGAATACCCAGTCACCTACACCAAAACTTCTTTCGCTGCAATGTTGATCTACATGTCATTTCATTCTATTCTGCGCTAATGTGAGGTTATCCTTTAAGAGTTGGAGAAATTTTTGTTGATGCTCGATGTGATGTTCCATTGCTTGAACCTGAGAATTTTCTCTTAAATTTTATGTGATGGATGGTGGATGACATCCATAAAGTGCCATAAATGGGGTCATTTTTGCTACAGTATGGAAGGAAGTGTTATACCACCATTCAGCTAGAGGCAACCATTTGACCCATTGTGTCCATTGATCAGAGACAAAGCAACAAATATACCTTCCAAACATTTGTTTACTATCTTAGTTTTCTCATCAGATTGAGGATGATCAGATGAGCTATGAGCTAACTGAGTACCGAGACAAGAAAATGATTTTGTCCAAAAATTTCCAGTGAAAATGGGATCTCTCTTGCTTATAATAATCTTTGGGTTTCCATGTAGCTTTTGAATTGTTTCCATAAATGCAGTAGAAACTGTATTGGTTTTAAATGGATGTGATAATGCACAAAATTGTGCATACTTGGTAAGTATGTCAACTATCACAATGATGACACTCTTTCCTTTGGGATTGGGTAAACTTGTGATAAAATCCATTGAAACCTCCTCCCAACGTTGGCTTGGAATGGATAAAGGTTGTAATAGACCTAGGGTCTTAATTGTTTCAACTTTATTTTTTTGGAAAACTAAACATTTAGCCACAAATGTTTGAATATCCGATTTTAGGCCATCCTAAAAAAATTCCTTCTTAACCCTGTGGTAAACTTTTAAAAATCCTAAGTTCCCTCCTAAGGGAGAAGTGTGCAATTCTATAAGAATATTTTGTTTGAGTTGGGAATTCTTACATAGGTATAAGCAATCTTTGTACCATAACGAATCATTTTTCTAGCTAAAACATGTATCAGATGTACTAGGATCTTATTGTAACTTTTGAATGAGTGCACACACTTCTTCATCATTCTTCCATTCCTCCCTTGCTTCGTTATCCAATCTTGTTGGATAATAGAAATGGTGCACAACAATGATTCCACATCCTTATCCTTTCTTGAGAGTGCATCTGCCACAACATTTTGCTTCCCTTTTTTGTAGATGATTTCAAAGTCAAAACCCAACATCTTTTTCACCCATTTTTGTTGCTCTTCAGAGGATGATCTTTGTTCTAAAACGTATTTAAGACTATCATGATCCATTTTTACCTTGAAGTGTCTTCCCATTAGGTAAGGTCGCCATTTATTAAGTGCATGTAGTATTTCCAACATTTCCTTCTCAAAAATAGCTTTGTGTAAATACTTTCCCTTGATTGGAAGACTTTCTAAAGCAATGGGTCTTTCATCTTGCATTAAAATAGCACCAATTCCATTTCCTAAAGCATCACATCCCACAATAAAGGTTTTTGTGAAGTCTGGTGTAGCTAAGACCAGTGCTGGGTACATTGCCTCTTTAAGATGTTCGAAGGCCTTTGCTTCTTCTGGAGTCCATGAAAATGCATCTTTCTTCAATAATGTTGTTAGAGGTGCTGATATTCTCCCATAATTATTAACAAACTTTCGATAATAGCCTATCAACCTGAGAAATCCTCGCAAATGCTTTATGGATGTGGGGATTTTCCATTCCTTAGTGACTTTAATTTTGCTAGGGTCTACCTTAACACCTTCATGAGATACATTATGACCAAAATATTCCACCTCTTGTACTCCAAAGAAACATTTGGATCTTTTTGCATATAATTGTTTCTCCTCCGATAGTTTGAGCACCCTGTCAACATGTTCAACATGATCCTTCCAAGATTTCTTGTAGATTAGTATATCATCAAAAAATAGTAACACAAATTTTCTAAGGAAGGGTTTGAAAATGGAATTCATCAAA